>MKYO02011453.1:359405-474041 GCA_002013955.2 Citrus medica | reverse complement strand
AATATAAATATAAAAATATTAATTTTTAAATTAAAAATAAATAATTTATTATTTATTTTTAGTGATTTAGCCAATAAACATATCATCCAATTATATTCCTAATTCAGAATAATTCATGTGTATTCTGATCTCAAACAAACAAATAAACGCCACGTAAGTGTGATTATAAAAGATAGATTAACAGCGTTCATCCTATGTGAAGGTGATGGATGGTGATGGAGGACGGTAAAACTTAGATATTCTCCGAGACAAAAGCACAAAACAGATACAAGGTGAGCACTGAGCTGAAAAAAAAATAAAAAATGGCAACTTACAATTACAAAGCACTTGACTGCATCACCAGCTACGACATTGAAGCTCTGGGGATACCTTCAAAGCTTGCAGAGCAGCTTCATGAAAAGCTCGCCGAGATCGTTAACACTCACGGGGCTGCCACTCCCGCCACGTGGCAGAACATCACTACCCACATCCTCAGCCCTGACCTTCCCTTCTCCTTTCATCAGCTGTTGTACTACGGTTGCTATAAAGACTTTGGACCCGACCCGCCAGCTTGGATACCCGACCCGTAAATATTATTTAATTCCATTCAGTTTATTTCAACTTTTTCTTCATTATTGTGAGTTTTGTCATATATTGAACTTTTGCATGAATTGAATGATAGCTTGTCATGTAATTTTTTGATAATGCTTTGGGAAAATAATTATGACTGTTGATGGCTTCCGGTGAAATTTGGAGTTGATTCAATCAGAATTTATTGTTTGGTAATAGTGATAGTACAACTTAGTTCAAGATTTTCAGCTGATTCTAAGTTTATTTCAGTGTAACTGTGATTCCCAAAGCCCAATTGTGTGGATTCTCTTGTTTTAGGATTGTCGCAGAGGAGCTATTGAAGCAAGTGGATTAAATATTAACTAAGTACGAGAAACAAGGAGCAATTTGATTATTAAAACCTAAGAAAACATGCTGAAATGCCCAATTAATTGAGTGGTAAACTTTTTACATGCTAAAAAAATGAAGAGTTTTTCAACGGCTGAAGAGGACAAAATGAAATTTGGAGTATTTTTATGCAAATTCGTGTTTCTTTGCTTCTTTTCTTAATTTATACTGTTTATATGAATATTAAATTGCTCTCTTTATCTTTTTGTTGTTTCAAATTAATGCATTGTTGTATGGGTAGGGAGGCTGCAAAGGTAACAAATGTTGGAAAATTATTAGAGACGCGTGGAGAAGAGTTTTTGGGTTCAGGTTACAAGGATCCCATATCGAGTTTTTCCAATTTTCAGGAATTTTCTGTCTCAAATCCTGAGGTAGTAGTAGTACTAATATAAGCTTAAGCTGACATTCATATGCTGCCATTTATTACTACATATGGTTTCTTATCTCTTCATATGTTAGGTGTATTGGAAAACTGTCTTGAATGAAATGAGTACATCATTTTCGGTACCTCCTCAATGTATTTTACGAGAGAATCCAAATGGGGAAAATCACTTGTCAAACCCGGGTGGGCAATGGCTTCCTGGAGCATTTGTAAATCCAGCAAAAAATTGCTTGAGTGTAAATAGTAAAAGAAGTTTGGATGACATTGTAATAAGGTGGCGCGATGAAGGAGATGGCGGTCTGCCTGTGAAGAGCATGACACTTAAGGAATTGCGTGCTGAGGTTTGGTATGGTATTTTTCATCTATATGCTGTAATTTTTATTTTATTTTTGTTCAATCCATTTATAGATGCTTCACTGATTGTATTATTAAATGAGTTGTGGGCTTAATTGAAGATTATTTTGTTGCTATAAACATAGTTAACTTTAGTACTGCCACAGTAGAAAATATAGTTTTCTTCAAAAGGCAAGTAATTATTCTAATTAAAACATGGTTTGTCCTCAAGTAGACTGAAATTGATATGTTACAGAAGACAATATAGTTTTTTCATTTGTTGCAGTGATTTTGCATTATAAGTGAGAATTTATTTAATTTGTGATGTTTCTACTATTCTTTTGTGAAACTTATACCATTTTCTAAAATGACAAAAAGTTTTTCTTGTTGCTTTATATTGTAGGTTAGTTGCATATGCACTCAATGCCCTGAGTTTGGACAAAGGATCTGCTATTGCAATTGATATGCCAATGAATGTCAATTCTGTGGTTATCTACCTAGCCATTGTTCTGGCAGGTTATATAGTTGTCTCTATCGCTGATAGTTTTGCATCACTTGAAATATCAACGAGGCTTAGAATATCAAAAGCGAAAGCCATATTTACTCAGGTTAAAATCCTATTCCTTACAACGGATAATAATTTATCTCAACTTCTTGGTTATTCATGGAAATACTGAGGCTCAAGGTGAAGCCTCTAAGTTGGTTTTGGTTATGACCTAATTTATGTATAAACCTTATTTTTTCCATCTTATTATGTCAGGATCTAATCATTCGCGGTGACAAAATTATACCCTTGTACAGGTGAAGCTTTTGTTTCTGTCTGGCCAAATACATATACTTGAATTTCTGTGGTTTCCTTTTCATTTTTTGTCCTAATTTTTCTCAATCTTGAGCTTCGATTCTGCAGTAGAGTTATCGATGCCCAAGCTCCTTTGGCAATTGTTATTCCTGCCAAAGGTTCTAGCTTCAGCATGAAACTGCGTGATGGTGACATTTCTTGGCTCGATTTTCTGGAGAGAGTCAGGAAGTTAAAGTACGGACATTTTTTCTGCTTGAACCCTACTACCTTGTTAATCTGTATGCATTTTCATCTATCATTTGTTATCCACATTTAATAGGTTAAACTTTGACACTTAATTGATTCCATCTAAATTGTGAAAACATTATCTTCTGGGCAAAAGACATCAATGTGGTGACCTCAAACTTTTAAAAAGTTTGTATACATGGAAAAAAGAAGTAATAAAGTAAGCAACAATCTGTTGTTCCTGTCTTTCACTGACCAGGCTATTCACTAATACACATTGCTTAAGTGAGCACAAAATTTTGTAGTCATCCTAAACTACATGATTTGTGATCTTATAATTTTTGGAAAAAGATAAGAAAAAAGATATCAATAAAGTTCTAATGCTGGTCCTGTATCTGGCTGTCTTTTACCTCAACCCTGCAGAGAGAATGAATTTGCAGCTGTGGAACAACCAGTGGAAGCATTTACAAATATCCTTTTCTCATCCGGAACCACAGGTATCTTAAAGAATAAATCTCATAAGTCTTCTTTACCCATTTCACTTTATTAGAAACTAGAAAGTGTCTTTCCTGAACTGAGCATAACTTTGTGGTATAAATATATGATTTTGGTGCCAAGCTATAACCCTGCTTAAAGTATGGCGGTATTATGTAGTTCTAGTGTCAAATTATTTGGTGCTTTGACTTTGAAATTATAATTACTCTATAAATGCCAACAAAATTTTAGATGCCTTGAAACTGGAAAATGGAAGAAAGAAATTTCCAGTTAGTTATACGTCTGCAGTCATCAAAGTAGTGGAATCATCTTCTTTTAAAAAATAGAAATAGAAAACAGAAAGACCACAGAACATGAGGACTAGTTTTGTTTCTTAAACACTGCTTTTAGTCATAACAAATCACATTTGCTGCCATTTAATATTTTTATTTTTTATTTTTATGGATTAAGTAATATGGGAAATAACTTTAGATTCAGCACAAAGAACTGTAAATGAGTGCAAAACCAACTTTGGAAAAAATTGGCATGATGTGTCCTGTCTACTGCTCTATGGTAATGGGGTTTTTGTTTCTATGAAAAACTTCAAACTCTTGGAATCCCTTCCTATAATCATCTGTATTGAGCTTCACTAACTGGATAAAAGCAAATATTAACAGCTGGATAACTATATGATTCACGTCAAAATTTGAGTATGATGAAACTCCAAGGTTACATACCGAAATTGCATTTAGAGCTGCACAATTGTCATAAAACCTGAGTGAACTTATTTCTGGCATAGGGGAACCAAAAGCAATTCCATGGACCAATGCAACGCCTTTTAAAGCTGCAGCAGATGCATGGTGCCACATGGATATTCGTAAAGCCGATATTGTTGCTTGGCCAACTAACCTTGGGTGGATGATGGGTCCTTGGTTGGTTTATGCATCATTGTTAAATGGAGCTTCCGTAGCTCTATATAATGGATCCCCCCTTGGTTCTGGCTTTGCTAAGTTTGTACAGGTAGGAACCCCTTGAGTCTTGCCATCTTGTTTGTTTGCTGTTTCCTAGTCATGTTATGGTGTTTTTGCCATTAATCTTGATGCCTCAACAAACCTCTAGATGATAAAGTATCCTAGGAGAATGATTTTCGCCATTGTTTCAAAATATATAATTATCATGCTTGACAATATTAATGTGACACATCATTGGGAAAGTTGCATTGAGTCGGTATTGGCAGCAATTCAGTTCAGAGCACTAAAAACAAAATGAAACATTTGAAGTGCTCTGAGGACTCACCATCCCTTGATTATTATTTGACTTTGCCATGATGTGCATTGAAACTCATGGAAGGTACAACTTACTGGTTGGATTGGTGACATTTGAATGCCATAAGATAGCAATACATGGTGGGGTTGGAGGCGTAAAGTCCGCAATTTTATTGCCAGCCGTAGTTTGATCTTCATTATTCAAAGTTGTAATACTATGCAGCTTCAATTTTACATTTGATTGATGCATTTTGCTACTGGTCACTACAAGCATGTAAAAGGTTTGCAATTTTTATGTTGGGTGTACCTTGATCTTGGTTATACATGAATCTTATGTTTACATCAAAAAATATACTTGAATGATGTCTTGTATTAAAATTTATTCCTGTTCTTTTATTGACGGAGTGAATGCAGAATGATTTGGAGAGAAATTTTAAAATATCTAGGCTGCTAGAAGTAACAATCCTTTCTGTATTTTGTCACACATAGAGCATGTAGGGATTTGGTAATCTTTTTCAATTTCAATTACATTTCCTGCAATTCTCTAGGATGCTAAAGTAACAATGCTTGGTGTTGTCCCAAGTATTGTTCGCACATGGAAAAGTACAAACTGCATAGATGGCTATGATTGGTCTTCCATTCGGTGAGTCCTTGATGCCCCTACTGAGATTGTTATTCTTCACATTTAGATGCATGTGATTATTTGATGAAAAGTCAGTAATATAGGTCTTGTAGACTGTGCCGTATATAGATAGTTTTGAGCTGTAATTTTTTATTTGTAAACTGGTAGGTGCTTTGGCTCCACTGGTGAAGCTTCTAATGTAGATGAGTACTTATGGCTGATGGGGAGAGCCCTATACAAGCCTGTTATCGAATACTGTGGTGGTACAGAGATTGGTGGTGGATTTATCACCGGATCGTTATTGCAGGCTCAGTCACTGGCTGCTTTCAGTACACCAGCTATGGGCTGCAAGTTGTTTATTCTTGGGAATGATGGTTGTCCTATTGTAAGTACTGGATACCTTACTTTAGTATGTTGTGAAGATTGACCATTATCATATTGAAATGGGAGATGTATTTCCTGCTCCTTTTCCTTCTTACAAGTCCTATATTCTGTTTCTTGAACAAACCATACAAATTATCTGGAAATAATTTTGTTTTGCTTTTCCCAATTTTAGCCTCAAAATGTGCCGGGGATGGGTGAGTTGGCACTCAGTCCACTTATATTTGGTGCTTCAAGTACGCTGCTGAATGCCAACCACTATGATGTCTACTTTAGTGGAATGCCTTCCTGGAATGGACAGGTAAACAAAACTTTATTTCTACCTTCATTCTATTTTGTTCTCCGGGTTAATTAAATCTTTATATTGAATCAATTGTGCAGATTCTTAGGAGGCATGGGGATGTCTTTGAGCGCACTTCTGGAGGGTATTATCGTGCACATGGTCGTGCAGATGATACTATGAACCTTGGGGGAATCAAGGTATGCACCTCACCTAATGACATGGGATATGTGGGATTAGCAAAGGGAATGGGTAGCTAATATGTTCATTTTAATACTCTGTTCCTTCTCTTTCAACTTTGGCTCGTGAACTTAGAACTGCCCACTTGCATGTTTTCTTGGCTTGTCTATTTCGAGGGCTTTGTAAACTTTATTTTCAAAGTTAGGCATTCAATCATATAAGAAAATATTGCTGTAGGGTATATAAAGAGAAAGCATCTATAGCTAATGATGTCAAAATGGGATGCATACAGGAGTAATTTATGATCAAATCAAGCAAAATGATGCATTGTCTGTTCTAAAACCATCATGTTCTCTTTGACAGGTTAGTTCAGTTGAGATTGAGCGCATCTGTAATGCGGTTGATAGCAATGTGCTTGAAACAGCAGCCATTGGTGTGCCACCACCTGATGGTGGACCTGAGCATCTTACAATAGTTGTTGTATTCAAAGATTCCAATTACACGCCACCAGATTTGAACCAACTGAGGATGTCTTTCAATTCAGCAGTACAAAAGAAACTAAATCCTCTGTTCAAGGTACTGATTTCAGCTCTTCAAACCTAGCCCATCTGCCAAATCATTGAGGGCCATTAACATTCGAATTGCATGATAAAATGTGCTTGTGCAGGTCTCTCATGTTGTTCCCCTTCCATCCCTTCCAAGAACAGCAACAAATAAGGTAATGAGAAGGGTCTTGCGGAAGCAATTAGCTCAACTTGATCAAAATTCTAAACTATGATCTAAACTTGTGAATTTGTCATAGCCGCCAAAGTACAGCCTGTATTCAAACATTGTCTTTGCACTGAAAGAATAATTTTATCCCCCATACTGTAAGTTATATAGCAACAAGTGGTTTCTTGAGAAATGTCCTGTGATTAAAATAAAAATGTTCAATGTTAAATCAGTACGAGTTTCACTTATTTTGCTTACAGTGAATTTTGGTTTATGTAAACAATAATATTAGGGATATCAACATTTGAGTCTAAATATCAAGTGTTATTTATCCCTCGGAAAATAAATTTCATAACTCGTAAAATTACTTCATCACTGTTTAATGGATGAATACTATTGGTTGGACTTAAATTAGGATTCAAATATCGGTTTATGTTTGAGATTGCTAGAATTGTAATGTAATATGTTTTTCAAAGAAACGAATAATATTATAAAAGACTTATATTATTAAAAAAAAGCCACACAGACACAATAAAGACAGTAATTGGGCATGTTTGAAACAAAAAAAGAGTGATGCTATTAGCATCCCTCAATTATCCTTTTCAAAAGCCATTTCTGTTTACATCATATTTAATTTCTAAAATAATTTTTATTGTTTTTTTTTTCTTAATAAACCCCGTGATTGACTCTTTTTTCTGTCTCCCCCATTCTAATCCCCCCATCAACTTCTTGATGTAGTATTTATCAGCTACTTTTCTTCCCTTAATAAAACCTAACAAGTGATTCTCTCTCTCCCATAATCCCATTCTATTTTGAAAAGAAATAAAGTAGGCGCAAAATGTAATAGTCCTCTTAACATGTTCATAAATTTAATAATCTATATAAACTTTACAAAATTATCTTTCCTGTAAAAATAAATTGTAAATTAGTGATTAAAACTTATTTAAAATCAATTACTTATTCTTTAATTTCCTTTTTTTTTGTTTATAAACTTTATAGATTTCAAGAGTTTGTAATAGAGAAAGACCCTGAGAGCAAAACCTTAATGCGGATTTTAATTAGAAAAGTTTTAATTTTTAATACAATTTAAAATATAAAAGATGAAAAGAAAATGAGCAATTGGGCTTTGCCCCGCGTAGAACTAGCGGACCCTATGCAAGCTACCAATTCCTTCCAATCGGGTTCCAAAATGAAAACTCAAAAGTCCTGAGAAGATTAAATCCTCTCGACCCGCTAGAGGCTGCAGTTTGTTTGTTGGAAGTGTTTTCAGCTGCGATTCTTCCAATAAACAAGTAAATTGAGTTAAAATTATAATTAAATTAATGTCGTCTCTTTTACTGTCAAACCCTAATCTCTCCACTTCGTTCCTTCCCTGTAAGATGTAAGCACCATATCCTATATCATTCATAAACATTTAACTTCCCTTAATTTTGTTTCATATGTAAGGATAAAAATTGAATTTTTTTTTTTTGGCTTCAATTGTTGAATTGCATTGATTTAAGGACTTGGGTATTTGGTTTTTGTGCAGCCCTGGTTATGAAAACACAAGAAAGACGGCGTTTTGTCCCCTTTCTAGAAGCTCTAAAGTCGCAAGATGTGCTGTGGACACACCATCTGGAGGTATTGTTTCTCTGATGTGAATATAATTTTAGTGTATTTGTAGGTTAGCTTGTTGCATTTCCTACCAAAAGTATACAAAACATGTGTAGAAATAGGATAATTTGAGTATGCCACTCTATCATAGACGGTTTATGATTCTTTCCAATGGGAAAAGAGCCTGGTGATTTTGTGATAATAGTACTGGAATTTGTTGAGTGTTAATGCCCATTAAATAAGTTACTGAATATATTTTTCTCAGAAGTGTAATGAAAGAGATAAGAGGGTATCTGATAACAACAGTAATAGAGAAAGGGCCGCCAGTAAACAAGGTAATAAGCTCTTTGACACTTAGTGGAGGAGATAGAGGGTGTCTGCTAACTACGATAATAGAGAAAGGGCCCCTGGTAAACAAGGTAATAAGTTCTTTGATGGTATGTGCTTGATCATGGTATTTATCAAAAGCGCTAACTGGGACTGATAGGCGAATATTATTAATATGAGGTTGGTTTTCAATTCTTACATTATCCTTAAATGCTAGAACCAATCCATTTGAGCATGAATGATTTAAGATTGAAAACATTGTGATTCTTTGAGAATGATGGGAATCTGATTCACAATGTTTAAAGAAGTTTAGGGTTTCTGATGTAAGTTCTGAGCAGTATACGTATATGCATACTGTTCTTCTACACGGAGAGCTGGTCGGCCTCCAAGGGGATAAGCCCAGTTGGTTTAGCATTTTGTAGCAGAGCAAAAGTTCAAGTGATTGATTTTCCCTCACATCATCCTTGGAATGGAAATTTTCTTTGATTTGTGTTTGTGTAGGGGGTGGGTGTAAGGGTGGGTTGTGTAAAATTTTTGGGGGGTGGGGGGGGGGGGGGTGCAAAAGTTAAACACCTTTNTTTTTTTTGTTGGGGGGGGGGGGGGGGGGGGTGTTGTGTGTATGCCTGGTTGACGCATACAATCTTTTTAATTCCATGCAACATCTATATGTTATTTTGGTTTTTCGGGCGTGAAATCATTGTGGATCTTTTTGGCGGGTTGATATTGTATATGCATTTCTTTTGGGGAGGTAGGGGTGGAATGATGTTTCTTCTTGTGGTGAAAAACTTATTGCTTCCTTCTTTTATATTGGTAATGGATGAGAATCATATGGAATTATGTTGGACACTATCTAGTTAAATGTTTGTGTGGGTTATGTATTGTAGCTAGATATTTGCTGTGGAACAACTAGGTGGTTAGAGCAATCGATGCCACCTGTTAACCTTTAGAGTTCCTGTGTTAGCAATGAATAGTCTAGTCATGACCGCTATTTACTAGATGGTTAAAAATATCAAATTGTTGGCTAATGCAGCGGTGGTAATCATGGGTTTGTGGAATTTTCACCATGTTGCATAAGATGTTTGTTAATTGTGTACTCCTGGTGCTTTTCCAGTTGCTGCTGTAGTTTTCTGATTTACTTTTCTGCTGGTTATGTTTGATATTTTGGCCTTATTATTCAGGTAATATGCCAACATTTTCTCGAATAAAGGTTTGGGACCCTTATAAACGTCTTGGAATTAGTCCATATGCTTCAGAGGAAGAGATTTGGGGATCACGCAATTTTCTCTTGGAACAATATGCTGGACATGAGAGAAGTGAAGAATCAATAGAAGCTGCTTTTGAGAAATTACTAATGACCAGCTTCAGACGAAGGAAGAAAGAAAAAATTAATTTGAAAAGTAGGCTAAAGAAGCAAGTAGAAGAGTCTCCACCGTGGTTCAAAAACTTGCTCAATTTTGTGGAGCTTCCTCCAAAGGATGTTATTTTTAGAAGATTGTTTCTGTTTGCATTCATGGGTGGCTGGAGTATCATGAATTCTGCTGAAGGTGGACCTGCTTTCCAGGTTTGTTCTTGTTGTGATTAGATTGTGACCGACTATCTTTACATGGTCAACAAATTTTATTCACTTGTGTCAGTTTTATGCATTAGGAAGAAGTCTTGACTTCTAAATAGTCTCATGATCAGTAAGGTTTGTACAAATATTTTTCCATTCCGAATTATATTTGAAGTGTGCTACTGTAACAACTCATATACAATTGCTGTTCTATAAGTTTAGGGCTTTTTTTATTCCCCCTTTCTCGATAGAATTTTGTTGTTATATGAATGTTCTATGCAGCTGGTTACCCTTAAAAGGAGCCATGTTAGTGGAAGGCTAGTTCTGAACAGTGCATAATCTGCCATGTACATCCTTCACTCGTGAGTGGGATCCTAAAATCCCACTGAACTCTGAAATTCCATTTTACTGCATCTTCACTATTCTTAGGTTCAATCCTTCTTACACATTGTAATTCTAATGTTGAACAAGCAGATGATGTCATTGGATGAAAATTTTGTATGTTTAATAACATTGCACAACTGTATTTAAGTGCACTGAAACTAGACTATAATTTTATGTACAGGTAGCTGTATCTTTGGCTGCTTGCATATATTTTCTTAATGAGAAGACAAAGAGCCTGGCTAGAGCTTCAATTATTGGGTAAGCTTACTTATGGAAAAAACTTAAAGTGGTGTTCTCAAATCCATTACATTATGGTTTGCATTTCAACTCTTCCCTTAATTTTCATTTTCCCTCTGCTTCTTCGTTTCAAATGATGCTTGTTTCGTAAGTTACTAACATTTTTATGTGCTTCCATTTCAGACTTGGAGCTCTTGCCAGCGGCTGGATTCTTGGCTCCGTTGTTGTCCCAATGATTCCTACTGTTCTAATACATCCGACTTGGACACTGGAGCTTCTAACATCGCTAGTAGCATACTTCTTCTTGTTTCTCGCTTGTACTTTTTTCAAGTAAAGCTCCAACCATACTATGTTCGTTTTGAAATTAAGAGTTGAACCAAAGCTACACTCTATTACCATTGTCATTGGATTTTTAACTCATTCATTTTACCCTTTCTATTCTCCGGTACATATAGAGACTAGAGAGTACTGTGGAATTAGTCAATTGCGGTAGTAGTTTCAATCCTGTGAACAAATTTATCCTCCCACAACCCCCCCCAAAAAAGAGAGAGAGAGAGAGAGAGATTAGCACGTGAATCTTAAAATTTCCTAGGTTCTTTTTAAGTATTTCTTCAGTTAGATAATTGTAACAATTTGTTTCGAGTACTCAGAAATCTCTTGGGGAGTCTTTGTTCCATTTTGTATCTTGCTGCAAATCCCGGACTCCCCCAAAAAAAGAGAGAGAGAGAGAGAGAGAGAGATTAGCACGTGAATCTTAAAATTTCCTAGGTTCTTTTTAAGTATTTCTTCAGTTAGATAATTGTAACAATTTGTTTCGAGTACTCAGAAATCTCTTGGGGAGTCTTTGTTCCATTTTGTATCTTGCTGCAAATCCCGGACCACGCTATGAGTTTCAACAATATATGTATATGTACACACCAAGATAGAAGCAAAACACATTCGTTTGAAACAAAAGTGCATGGTAGCTTAATCACATATTTAAACCCCAAAAAAAATGAAAACATCTATTGTATGACAATATATAGATATGTCAACGGTAGAATTCTCTGGTGTCACGTGTACTATTGTTCCTCTTTGCCCAGCAACCAATAATGTATGTGAAAATAAGGAATACAAGGGCGCATAGGTTTGCTATAAGCAAATTTTCCCATTGACTCCTGATGCTGTCAACAAATCCTGCTTTGCATGCATTGCAATCGAAGCACAGCGTCTGTTGCTGATTTTTCCATGCCTTGCAGTCGCTGTCATCTACGGCTGGCCCTGTTTCCGGGGCTATCCAGAACGTCGCATTCTGGCTATTGAATCCACACTCAGACGGTGGCTTGCAGCAACTAGACTGAAAATGAGAAAACAATAGTGTTGTTTATACTGGATGTATCACACAAATGTAGACTGGAGAGGAGTGAGATTAAATGAAAATGTACCATGAGACACTGAGTTATAGATAACATTAAATGTAAAAATTAAAACAAAGAATGAAAGACCTGTAACATCTTATAATTCTTCATGGTTTATCATCTAAATTTTAGTATCTGCCTTGAAGAATAAGTGTTTCAACTTTTCAATAACGAATAAGTGTTCGAATTTTTCTCGAAAGTAATGACCAAGAATTCAGAGGAGCCCGTTGGAGAATTATATATGGATACATTTATGCATGCAGGCAACACAAGTAAATGCATAGCTTGAACATTGAAGATATATATTTACATAGAATGATAAACCTTGAGTTTGGGTAAATTGTATAACATATTCAGCGATTTATTACAAATAACAACTAGTTTAATATTTTCAAAATAAATATATACATCACATGATTTTATTCAATTGTCATGCAGATAACATTGTGTGCTAACATGGTCAGTTTGTACAAAGAATTTATGTCTCTTGAATCACTCTTTTCATTGATACGGATTGTACCAGAGTGGTCTATAGCATCTAGTGATATCGCCCCATAATATTTGACTACTAACGCTTAAAACAGCTAATAGATGTCCACGTCATGATTTCTTGAAGTGCCAATAATGAAGTAACCATACAAGGAAAATATATCGATTACTATTTGTTATATTCACATTCAACCACTATGGAAAGACTGTCAACTTGGTCAGCTTTTCAAACTTTAATGCTAAATGATCATTTAATGGGGAGAAAAAGAAAAAAAGAAAAAACCTAAACCCTACATTAATTTCCCCTTTCATATGTATACTATTGTCATTAAGTAAAATAACAATATATGCGTTTGTTGCTTAGTTCGAGTTGCAGGGAAGTCATCTTTGTTGGGAGAACTTATGCCTCCCGGTTCGAGCGGGGACTTCTAGTCTGGATTGTGATATGAGCTTAAAGGTGCCTCTCACAATTGAAGCCCTCCCCAGAATACCTCGTGATTAAAATTAAAAAAAGAATTAATTTACCTGGATAGGAGACAGATTCAAGTGAGCAGCCTTCTCAAATGCATTATTTTGAATCTTACAAACCTTAGAATCTTTCAAACAAGTCCTAATCTCATTCCACTTCTTCCCATTAATAAAATGATTCTTCAACCAATTTTGAAAATCCCCACTCCTGAAACCCTTAATCCCTTTATGCGAAACCGCCTTAGCGGCATCCTCATTTGTGATCAGAAACGAGAAGATTATGAAGACAACAAGGCCAACAATCAACAAGAACAACACGATCAAATAAATGAGCAATATGGTATTAGTCCTACAGCAAGAACCGATCAAACCTAGCAATGACACGATGAGCAAGACGATACCCGATACAAATAAAGGGTCTGATAGCTCTTTCTGGCAATGTGTGGAGCTATGGAAGTAGAAGAACGACGCAATGGCAATGGCTATTAGCCCTAATACAAGAGAAATGCAGTTCAGGAACCCCACAATGAAGTTGCTTACACGAACCATATTATTTCTTTTGAAAGATTCAAGATTCTTGTTAATTTGTTGAATATTGATTGGATTTTGTTCCCAGCGGTTTGTTAGAAATAAATTAGTGAGAAAAATGAGAAAAACCAGCGAGAAGAAGATGTCTCTTAACTGCTTTTTAATTTTGATTGAGAATTAAATATGGTATCAAGGGAAAATGCTCTTTTAATTCCTAAAATTTGAGTTAATTATATTCAGTCTGTCCTCGTTATTTATTTGTTTTTTTTGTAAAATTTACTTAACATATTGGTATGTTAAATTCGTTTGAATTTTAAGTTTTATCGTACAAAATATTATTTTTCCCTTGGACCCAAAACTTTTGAAAATAAAGACAGAAATATTTTGTATAAGTTCTAAAAATAAGGAGTTAAATTCATAATTAACTCAAATTTTAAGGACTAAAAAGAATTTATTCAAATATTAATCCATACAACGGTTGCTTTGTCTTAATTTAATTTAATTTTAATTGGTTTTGAAAGATTTGAAAGAAAGGTTCAATTTTCATGCTGGATTTTCGTCTTGTAACGTATAGGTGTCATCATGGCGTGGGAGAATATTGGAGTGTATGAATTGTTTTGCCAAGTGTGTTACATTGGATATCATGTCACTGTGAATGTGATTGATACCATAAAACCTTTTATTTTAATTTATAATTAAGTAGAATGGGATCTTCGAGAAAGAAAAAAAGTCTCTTTTGCTCCCTCTTTTGATTGTATTTATGATACTAAACACAATTTTGTTATACAATAACGGAACTGTGTAAAATCGGCATTTGTGGACTCTTACAAGAAATTTTTAATACAATAATGATTAAAGAAACTTAGTTAAATTTAGTATTTATGAACAATTACATAAATTTATTATATGGGTCAATTTCCTTTTAGTCTCTAGGGTATTGTTGAGATATATTTTGTATCCAAACTTCAATGTTTTCTGTTCGATTATTGATAAATCATGATCTCATCTTTACACAACACGATCACAAGAGTGCCAAATTTAATGATATAAAGACATCTTGCCAAAATTTTTTTGTCAATTAATTACGTAATTAAATTTACGCACTAATTTTTTGTTTTATGCTTACCATATTCAGTATTAACTTGTCCATCATTTTGGAAGTCAAAGTCTAAATTTAATATTTTCAAGTTAATTAATCAATTTTTCTGATACAACAGTACAATGTTATAATTAATTGCAACTTGCAACTTGCAACAGTAAATTCATGTTTCAATTTGAACAATTTTTTCTTCATTTTCTCAAAATGAAACTGGAGACGTGAGAAAAATTACATCTTTAAGAAAAGGAATTTTTTTTTAAAAAATCAAGTATAATAGTGCTCCATTTCAAAATCATGCTCTATTTAGTAAAGTGGTATCGTAACTATCAAGAGATGTGTACTTGATAGCTGTGAAAAATAATCATTAGTGCTATCACAACCAAACTGTAATTACTTACCAATTACTTTAATAACTCAACTTTCACAACATTGACGCTAGAAAGTTTAAAAAATGAAGTTTCGACTCTATTTGGTATAGAGTTTTTGTGACCAAAGCTTTCAAAAAAAAATAAAAAATAGTTGTTTAGTTGTCAATAAATTTTTTTATTAAAAATTAAAATTTTTTAATAGATAATTTTTTTAAATTACGTTGTAAAATAAATAAAATAAAACTGTTAAATAAGTAAAAAATATTTTAGATATTTTAAAAAGAATTTTTAAACTCTACTTTTAAAAATCTAAAATTTGAGTTTTTACTAATGAAAGTAAAATAATTTAGTTAATCTTCAAAAAACAACTAAATAATAACAAAATTTTAAAAAATGCTTATGCCCATTAACTAAGCAATACCGAACATATACTTTAACCATTTATTAGTACAAAGTCTACCATGATTGGCAATTATTAGTTGCCTTTCAAGATTGGCAATTATTAGTTGCCTTTCAATGTTAACATCCTCTAAAACATCTTCTTAAAAAAGTTACATACTACCAGAAGTATGTACTGAGTTTCTAAAGGAAGAATTTACAGCTTCTTGTACTAATTAACATTCTAAGAGTAGCCTCTACCTCAGTATCCAATGAATTGATCATATCGAATGCTCTTCCTCACGCAACAACCAATCCAGAAGATGATAATTAAAAAGCCAATAACACATGCATTGAGTACGGCCAGAAGCCTCCACTCCCTCTTGATATTGGCAAGAACACCACCTTTACATGAATTGCAATCGTAACAAAGCTGCTTCTGGTCGTTGCTGAACATCGCGCAGTCACTGTCACTCACCGCCGGTCCATTTTCTGGCATTGTCCAGAACGTCGCGTTCTTGCGTTCCAATCCGCAGTACACCGGTGGCTTGCAACAGCCTGACTGAATATTGAAACAACTCCATTGTTAGCCCAAAGCGATTCTGCATCACACACACACACACATCTATGTACGTATGTATGTATGAGTGAGAATGACACGTTGGTCCTTAATATTTCTCATTATTATCACTTTTTTTTTTCAAATTTACCCATAGAGTCCTACATGTATGCAAATTTTACTGTTGGAAGATAAATGTCATCTTCAGTATTCAAAATTTTTCCTCTCTTTTCACAAACACATCAAGAATAAACTGACAACAAAAATACAATTGTAAAATTATTCAAAAAAATATATTTTCTATTAATGTTTAATGTGGGGGTTTAATACCGAGTGTCATTCTCCCTTTAACACATGTTCCTACATTAATATTTATTGAAAAAATATTTTACGTGTTGTAATCCAAACACTGTAGGAATGCTTTAATCACTTTAAAAGCACTTTTGAGAAAAAAACCAAAAGCATTTCGAAATAAAAGCATAGGCCATAAATTTGGCTCTTCCGAAATACATATCCAGGTCAAATTGTGGCCATATAAAACTAATCGTTCGATATAAGGCAATAAAATAAAAAAAATGAATGAAAGTACCTGTACTAGAGACCAATCCTTTAAGTCTTTTTTACCAAGATTTCTGCAGACGTTTGCGTCAGCCAAACAACTCCTAATCTCTTGCCAATTTTCACCATCAGCAAGGCGATTTTGCAGCCAATAAGAGTAATCATGAAGCCGATTCTGCGACACTTTTTTACCCACAGACGTGTTGGTAACGATGAGCACAAAAACCGTGAAAGCCATGAGCCCTAATATCGAAATGAGCATCACAAACAAATAAATACACAGCAGCCAGTCAGTCCTGCAACATGCACCCACCAACCCTAACGTCGACACAATCAACAAGAACAGACCCGTCACCAACAACGGCATTTCTAGGGTTTTTTGACAAGCTGAGCCGTCATGCATTTGCACATAGGCTGAACAGAAGACGGCGGCGAAACCCATTGCAAATGATATTAAGTTTAAGGCTATGAACATTACATTGCTAAAGCGAGGCATTGTGTGTTGTGTTGTGTAATTGAATTTTTCTATTTTTTTCTTTTTTGGTGAAAAAGAGTGGTGTGATGATATTTATGTAAATGTTGGTTGTTGCTGTTAAGAGANTATTGATGAAGGATGACAAAGTAGTAATTTGTTAAATTTTAAATGATTTTGTTAAAGAACAAATAGAAACACAAACAATAAAGTGATTAATTAATTAATATCCGTAAAAATAATTTTTAAAAGGTAAAAAAACAACTCATCAGCTCTGATTACAGCTAATTAAGTGTTAAAGAAAAAACTTTTATATCAGAATATTCCAATAGATAAACAAACCAGTAAACTAAATCAGTTCTAAGTATATATGTCGTTAATTTCAGATTCATATATTGTTGTTCTACTTTGTTTAAACTTTAAATCTAAACATTTATAATAAAAAAAATCTATCTCTTAAGGTTATTATAGATCAAGTCTATTTAAAGCCAATCATTTATTGCAAAAGCCAAGAACTATTTGTTAATAACAAATGACAAGCCATATTATATATCATGATTGGTTATGACAACTGAAACAAGCTTCGAGTTTTGTTAGCACCAAGTCGATCGGTCTTCTCATTAGAAACGTAGTTTCCTTGTAACGAACAACAACATGATAAGGACTCACGGGCAGACCTCACCCAAAAATCAACTTGTAAGGGCGGGTGTCCATAAGTTTATATTCTCATTTACGTTGTTGTATTCTTTCCATCTGAGATATTACCCAATCATTCTCAATTCGGCCGTGATTTCGTTGATCTCATCTTTTTCCTGAGTAGGAGCACCATTCAGATTGCCCCATCTATAACATCGGTCATGAATCTCATCTTTTTTCTGAGCAGCAAATTCACCCCATTCGTAATATCGAGGTCACGGAGCCGTACCTATACCAATTCCATACTCGATGTGATGCCTGCTCTAATACCAAATAATAAGGATCAATGAGTAGATCTCACATTTAAAGTCCGGCATATAAAAGGTACTCATGAACTTATATTCCCGTTTATATTATTGTCTTTTTTCTAGGTGGGATGTTGGATACAAACACAACATTGCAAGCCCCTAATGTACATCAGACATTCGGGTTTCTTGAACCAAGAAGCGAAGGATAAAAGCGACAAGGCCAGTGTCAGTGAGATTAGAAATAGCAATGTTATAAAGAAGGGGCTTTGTATATAACTATGAATTGAAAAATACAGCCAGAAGCCAAGTCAATCAAGCCAAGGGCGCTAGACGCAGTTATGAAGACAATAAACACATTATTGGGTTCACTGCTACTCGCATTTTTGTGGGTTTTATTAGGTGTAAGCCACCTGAAAAAATAAATAAATAAATAAAAGCTACAGTTAGCTGCAAATGAATTGCCATCAATTGCTTTGCTTTTTAATTGATTTATTGCTTCTTTAATTTGGGGTTTTATTAGTTGTTTTCCTTCGTGTTGAAAATTTCTCTAGTGTCTCTAGATTTGCAAGCGAAATATCTAATATAGGAATCTTTGTCCAAATTTCATGGTTTTAGTATAATAATTATATGAACAAGATCTAATTTAACTAATTTTTTTCTTAAATAGAAATAAAAATAATAATATTTGACCACCAACAAAATATACAATGACGGAAAAGATGGCACTGTTTATATGCTAAAATGAACAATATCCTATTTTCTGTCTTGGTGGTATTTTGATAATATTCAAATATTAGTGCTGAAAAGAGATACATGCATGCGTTGTTTATGACTTATTATTTCCTTTTCAATTTCTTGATCATTCTTCCAAATTTTATTCTTCAATCTTGGGAAAGATCTAATCTAACTTCTTATATCCTTTCTTATTCAATTGACTCTGAAAAAGAAAAAAATTTAACCTCATCAAATAAGTGAAAAAGGAGGCGCAAACTTAATTAGAATTTTACACAACGGAATCAATTTGGTTCTCTTGCTCGCTCAGTTTGGTTATTAAAGCACAGCAAGCTGAGTAGTGGATGAGAAAAAGAAAGAAATTGATGATCATTGCCAAGAAACTCCACTCTATCTTGATGTCCATAAGAATCCCAGCCTTGCATGAGTTGCAGTTGAAGCACTGCGTGTCTTGTTTATTGCTCCATGCAAAGCAGTCCCTATTATCCTCAGGATCATGACTGCTGGGCCTGGTCATGAAATCGGCTCTATCCAAAACGCAGCGTTTCGATTCTGAAACCCACAGGCAGCAGGTGGCTTATAGCAACCAGACTGTATTGGAGACAAATTTCTCGTCTAAAAATCTGCAGCCGTCTGATTATTAGCATTCCTTTCAAGACACTTACAAACTCCAGCAATATCAATCATCCAACTCCTCCTAGTCTCACTGCAGTCCTTTTCATTCACAAAACGATTTTTAAGTCAATTGCTATGATCTCCCAGCTGATGCTCCTTAGACCCTAATCCGAGTACGGCTTCGCCGGCGCCGTTAGATGTAACAACAACTACAAAAACGAAGGTGGTGGCTAGACAGAGAATTAAAAAGAACGTCACTATGAAGGATTAGGAGACAACTCCTCCTCCTACACAAACTGATCATAAGCCCCAGCAAAGACAGCGCAGGTAGAAGGAGATCCGATACAAGTAACGGTTGTATAGAGATTTTTGGCATGTTTTGCCGCCAGAAAAAAAGACAGAAGACGATGAAGCCGATGAACAAAAAGCAGAAGCCTGTTGGATCATAAACTTGATCCAAAATGAATAAATTCAAGCCCAACTCATGGAAGATTCCATGAGTAGGTATGGTTGGTGATGTTTAAATTATTTGTGTTAGGTGTAGTAGGTGTTGTTGGTGAAGTAGGTAAGTGGTAGATTTTAATGGATGGTGAGGATTTGTGTATTAGTTGAATAAATGAATGGTTGTGATTAGTTTGTTTCATGTATAAATAACCCCTCTCCCCTTTGGTTTAATCATCAAATGGAGTAGCAAAATCTCTAAAGGTGTAGAGAGTGAAAATAAGAGTTGTAATTGGTGGGGAGTGTTGTTGAAGAAATAAAATAGTGTGTTTTGTGTGTTTTATTTATTAATTCTCCAACAAAGTGGTATCAGAGCTAATGCTTGATGCTATATATAGTCATATAGCATATCAAATCGAAGATCTCGACGAGACGAACGTGACGCCGCAAAGATCATCCCGATCCGAGACCGGACGCGCCAACACTTGCCATCCCGATCCGAGACCGGACGCGCCAACACTTGCCGCCGGAAGTTTTCTGTCCTGAAGCTGAGTCGACTCACCGAGTTGAACCAAGCTGAGCTGAGCTGAACCGAATCAAGATGAACCGAGCCAACTCGAGCTGAACCAATCCGGACCGAACCAAGACTACCAAGCCGGCGTTGACTGTTGACCGTTGACCGTTGACCAGTGTTGACCGTTGACCAAAAGTTGACTCGAGTCATTCCCAAGGTTTTTCGACGTGCCGGATCCATCTGTGCGTTCAGAATCTCCAAATTCTCACTCAAATTATGAGTTATGGCAAACGGTTGTATAATGTCATTTCAAGTTCCACAATTAAAGGGAAGTAAGTTTGACAATTGGGGTATTAAAATGAAGGCTCTATTGGGCGCACATGACGTATGGGATGTCGTGGAGAAAGGCTTTATTGTGCCAGAAAATGAAGCCACTTTAACTGCGGCGCAGAAGGAGAATTTAAAAGACTTGAAGAAGAAAGAAAATAAAGCAAAGTATCTCATCTTTCAATCATTAGATGAAGATGCTTTTGAAAAGATTGCTGGTACAACCTCCTCAAAAGAAGCATGGGAGAAACTAGAGACCTCTTACAAAGGAGCGGAGCAAGTAAAGAAGGTTCGTCTCCAAACATTACGAGGAGAATTTGAGTCCTTACACATGAAGGTATCAGAGTCAATTTCTGACTACTTTACTCGGGTTGTGACCGTTTCCAATGAGTTAAAAAGAAATGGCGAGGAGTTAAAAGAGGTAAGGATCATTGAAAAGATACTTCGATCAGTAGACTCGAAGTTTGACCATATTGTTGTGACAATTGAAGAAACAAGAGATTTGGAGGATATGACAATCGAGCAACTTCAAGGAAGGTTACAAGCCTATGAAGAAAAACAAAAAAAGAAACAAGGAATCGAAGAACAACTTCTCAAGATGGAAGTCAATCCAAAGAAAAGAGAAGAAAGCTCCGACAACGAAAGAAGGCACTATGTCCGAGGTAGAGGTCGAGGACGAGGTAGAGGTCGTGGTCATGGACGAGGTTGGAATTTCAACAACAACAACAACAACAATTCCAATTATGCCAAAGGAGAAAACTCAACTAGAGGACGAGGTAGAGGCAATCCAAGATCGAGGTATGACAAATCCCAAGTACAATGCTATAATTGTCAAAAGTTTGGGCATTATGCTTCAGAATGCAGAGCTCCAAGCACCAGAATTGAGGAGAGAGTGAACTATGCTGAAGAAAAAAATGGTGAAGATGGCACACTTTTACTGGCACGCAATGACACAAGTGGAGGTCAAGAAAATACATGGTATCTTGACACAGGTGCTAGCAATCATATGAGTGGAAACAGAAGCATGTTCGTGCAACTAAGTGAATCTGTGAATGGCAGTGTCGCTTTTGGAGATGATTCAAAAGTACCAGTGAAGGGTAGAGGTAACATTCTTTTTCGTGCAAAAGATGGTAGCCACCAAATAATTTCGAATGTCTACTATGTGCCCAATATGAAAAGCAACATCCTTAGTTTGGGTCAACTTTTAGAAAAAGGCTATGATATTCACTTAAAAGATTATAGTCTTTTCCTAAGAGATGACAAAGGAAATCTAATTACAAAGGTGAAAATGTCGAAAAATAGAATGTTTCCTTTAAATATTCAAAATGATGTTGCAAAATGTCTTAAAGCCTGTCACAACGATCCATCCTGGATTTGGCATCTTCGATATGGGCATCTCAACTTTGGAGGATTGGAGCTACTATTCAAGAAGAACATGGTGAAAGGCTTACCATACATCAATCACCCTGATCAACTTTGTGAAGGATGTTTACTTGGCAAGCAGTTCAGAAAGAGCTTTCCAAAGGAGTCAAACTCAAGAGCTCAGAAGCCACTCGAGCTCATTCATACTGATGTGTGCGGTCCATTCAAGCCAAACTCCCTTGGTAAAAGTAACTACTTCCTTCTCTTCATAGATGATTTTTCAAGAAAAACTTGGGTGTATTTTTTGAAGCAAAAATCAGAAGTTTTTGAAGCTTTCAAGAAGTTTAAAGCTGCAGTGGAAAAAGAAAGTGGATACCAGATTAAAGCCATGAGATCTGATCGAGGTGGAGAGTTCACTTCCAAAGAATTTTTAGAGTTTTGTGAAGCAAATGGAATTCGACGCCCTTTGACAGTTCCAAGATCCCCCCAACAAAATGGTGTTGCAGAAAGGAAGAACAGAACCATCCTCGACATGGCAAGAAGCATGCTTAAGAGTAAGAGGCTGGCTAAAGAATTTTGGGCTGAAGCTATTGCATGTGCAATCTATTTATCCAATCGATCTCTAACAAGAAGCGTGTGGGGTAAAGACGCCACAAGAAGCTTGGAGTGGAAGAAAACCCAATATCACCCATCTAAGAGTTTTCGGAATTAAGAAGAACATGGTGAAAGGCTTACCATACATCAATCACCCTGATCAACTTTGTGAAGGATGTTTACTTGGCAAGCAGTTCAGAAAGAGCTTTCCAAAGGAGTCAAACTCAAGAGCTCAGAAGCCACTCGAGCTCATTCATACTGATGTGTGCGGTCCATTCAAGCCAAACTCCCTTGGTAAAAGTAACTACTTCCTTCTCTTCATAGATGATTTTTCAAGAAAAACTTGGGTGTATTTTTTGAAGCAAAAATCAGAAGTTTTTGAAGCTTTCAAGAAGTTTAAAGCTGCAGTGGAAAAAGAAAGTGGATACCAGATTAAAGCCATGAGATCTGATCGAGGTGGAGAGTTCACTTCCAAAGAATTTTTAGAGTTTTGTGAAGCAAATGGAATTCGACGCCCTTTGACAGTTCCAAGATCCCCCCAACAAAATGGTGTTGCAGAAAGGAAGAACAGAACCATCCTCAACATGGCAAGAAGCATGCTTAAGAGTAAGAGGCTGCCTAAAGAATTTTGGGCTGAAGCTGTTGCATGTGCAGTCTACTTATCCAATCGATCTCCAACAAGAAGCGTGTGGGGCAAGACGCCACAAGAAGCTTGGAGTGGAAGAAAACCCGGCATCACCCATCTAAGAGTTTTTGGAAGCATTGCCCATGTACATGTACCAGACGAAAGTAGAGCCAAGCTGGATGACAAAAGTGAGAAGTTCATCTTCATCGGCTACGACAACAACTCCAAAGGATACAAGCTTTACAATCCAAACAACGGGAAGATCGTGATCAGTCGAGATGTAGTTTTTGATGAAGAAGGAGAATGGGATTTTGGCTCTGGTGTGGATGACTTTAACTTCTTTCCCATTGAAGAAGATGATCACACACAGATAAAACAAGTAGAAGAACAACAAGAGCCAGCTACTCCACTTATCTCACCAGCATCAAACACATATGGAGATTCGCCGCCATCTTTCTTAAATGAAAGAATCGAAGAACGTACAAGAAGTCTTCAAGATCTCTATGAGGTAACTGAGAGACATGATAATCTCACTCTTTTTTGCCTCTTTGCTGATTGTGAGCCAGTCAACTTCCAAGAAGCTGCACTGGATGAGAAATGGAGAATTGCAATGGATGAAGAAATCAAAGCCATTGTGAAGAATGATGCTTGGGAGCTTACTACTCTTCCCAAAGGGCATAAAGCGATCGGTGTCAAATGGGTGTACAAAACAAAAAGAAATGCGAAGGGAGAAATTGAAAGGCACAAGGCGAGGCTAGTTGCAAAAGGCTATAGTCAAAAGGCTGGCATAGACTACGACGAGGTATTTGCTCCTGTAGCCAGACTTGAAACTATTAGACTTATTATTTCTTTGGCTGCTCAGAACAAATGGAAGATTTTTCAAATGGATGTGAAGTCTGCTTTCTTGAATGGATTCCTTGAAGAAGAAGTTTACATCGAACAACCATTGGGTTATGTGGTGAAAGGACATGAAGATAAAGTTTTGAGATTGAAGAAAGCTCTTTACGGGTTAAAGCAAGCACCAAGGGCATGGAATAGCAGAATTGACAAATATTTTCATGAGAAAGGCTTCACCAAATGCCCATACGAACATGCTCTCTATGTCAAAGAAAAGGATGGAGATATTTTGATTGTGTGCCTGTATGTGGACGATCTCATTTTCACTGGAAGTAATCCAAGCTTGTTTGAAGAGTTCAAGAGAGTGATGATCAAAGACTTCGAGATGACTGACATCGGACTGATGGCATATTACCTCGGCATTGAAGTCACGCAAAAGGAAGAAGGCATATTTATCTCCCAAGAAAGCTATGCAAAAGAGATTCTCAAGAAGTTCAAGATGAATGATTGCAAGCCTATAAGCACACCAGTGGAATGCGGAGTCAAGTTATCCAAATATGATGAAGGCGAAGATATAGATCCAACATTCTTTAAAAGTTTGGTTGGAAGCCTACGCTATTTAACATGCACGAGACCAGATATCCTTTATGTTGTTGGACTTGTGAGTCGATACATGGAGAATCCAAAGACCACTCATTTTAAAGCTGCAAAAAGAATCCTTCGCTACATCAAAGGTACAATTAATTTTGGCTTGTTATACTCATTTTCTAATGACTACAAGCTTGTTGGATATAGCGATAGTGATTGGGGTGGAGATGTAGATGATCGGAAAAGCACCACAGGATTTGTGTTCTTCATGGGAGATACTGCTTTCACATGGATGTCAAAGAAGCAACCAATTGTCACGCTATCCACTTGTGAAGCTGAGTATGTAGCTGCCACATCAAGTGTTTGTCATGCAATTTGGCTCAGAAATTTGCTGAAGGAGTTAAGTTTGCCACAAGAAGAGCCAAGCGAGATTTGTGTTGATAACAAATCAGCAATTGCCCTATCCAAGAATCCAGTCTTTCATGATCGAAGCAAACACATAGACACTCGCTATCATTTCATAAGAGAGTGTATTGCAAGAAAAGAAGTGCAAATCAAGTATGTAAAATCACAAGATCAAGCAGCTGATATCTTCACTAAGCCACTCAAGCAAGAAGACTTCGTAAAATTCAGAAGTTTACTTGGTGTCACAGGATCAAGTTTAAGGGGGGGTGTTGGATCATAAACTTGATCCAAAATGAATAAATTCAAGCCCAACTCATGGAAGATTCCATGAGTAGGTATGGTTGGTGATGTTTGAATTATTTGTGTTAGGTGTAGTAGGTGTTGTTGGTGAAGTAGGTAAGTGGTAGGTTTTAATGGATGGTGAGGATTTGTGTATTAGTTGAATAATGAATGGTTGTGATTAGTTTGTTTCATGTATAAATACCCCCTCTCCCCTTTGGTTTAATCATCAAGTGGAGTAGCAAAATCTCTAAAGGTGTAGAGAGTGAAAAATAAGAGTTGTAATTGGTGAGGAGTGTTGTTGAAGAAATAAAATAGTGTGTTTTGTGTGTTTTATTTTGTTAATTCTCCAACAAAGTGGTATCAGAGCTAGTGCTTGATGCTATATATAGTCATATAGCATATCAAATCGAAGATCTCGACGAGAGGAACGTGACGCCGCAAAAATCATCCCGATCCGAGACCGGACGCGCCCACACTTGCCGCCGGAAGTTTTCTGTACTGAAGCTGAGTCGACTCACCGAGTTGAACCAAGCCGAGCCAAGCTGAACCGAATCAAGACGAACCGAGCCAACTCGAGCTGACCCAATCCGGACCGAACCAAGACTACCAAGCCGGAGTTGACTGTTGACAGTTGACCGTTGACCGACGTTGACCGTTGACCAGCGTTGACCGTTGACCTTTGACTGAAAGTTGACTCGAGTCCTTCCCAAGGTTTTTCGACGTGCCGGATCCATCTGTGCGTTCAGAATCTCTAAATTCTCACTCAAATTGTGAGTTATGGCAAACGGTGGTATAATGTCATTTCAAGTTCCACAATTAAAGGGAAGTAAGTTTGACAATTGGGGTATTAAAATGAAGGCTCTATTGGGCGCACATGACGTATGAGATGTTGTGGAGAAAGGCTTTATTGTGCCAGAAAATGAAGCCACTTTAACTGCGGCGCAGAAGGAGAATTTAAAAGACTTGAAGAAGAAAGAAAATAAAGCAAAGTATCTCATCTTTCAATCATTAGATGAAGATGCTTTTGAAAAGATTGCTGGTACAACCTCTTCAAAAGAAGCATGGGAGAAACTAGAGACCTCTTACAAAGGAGCGGAGCAAGTAAAGAAGGTTCGTCTCCAAACATTACGAGGAGAATTTGAGTCCTTACACATGAAGGTATCAGAGTCAATTTCTGACTACTTTACTCGGGTTGTGACCGTTTCCAATGAGTTAAAAAGAAATGGCGAGGAGTTAAAAGAGGTAAGGATCATTGAAAAGATACTTCGATCAGTAGACTCGAAGTTTGACCATATTGTTGTGACAATTGAAGAAACAAGAGATTTGGAGGATATGACAATCGAGCAACTTCAAGGAAGGTTACAAGCCTATGAAGAAAAACAAAAAAAGAAACAAGGAATCGAAGAACAACTTCTCAAGATGGAAGTCAATCCAAAGAAAAGAGAAGAAAGCTCCGACAACGAAAGAAGGCACTATGTCCGAGGTAGAGGTCGAGGACGAGGTAGAGGTCGTGGTCATGGACGAGGTTGGAATTTCAACAACAACAACAACAACAATTCCAATTATGCCAAAGGAGAAAACTCAACTAGAGGACGAGGTAGAGGCAATCCAAGATCGAGGTATGACAAATCCCAAGTACAATGCTATAATTGTCAAAAGTTTGGGCATTATGCTTCAGAATGCAGAGCTCCAAGCACCAGAATTGAGGAGAGAGTGAACTATGCTGAAGAAAAAAATGGTGAAGATGGCACACTTTTACTGGCACGCAATGACACAAGTGGAGGTCAAGAAAATACATGGTATCTTGACACAGGTGCTAGCAATCATATGAGTGGAAACAGAAGCATGTTCGTGCAACTAAGTGAATCTGTGAATGGCAGTGTCGCTTTTGGAGATGATTCAAAAGTACCAGTGAAGGGTAGAGGTAACATTCTTTTTCGTGCAAAAGATGGTAGCCACCAAATAATTTCGAATGTCTACTATGTGCCCAATATGAAAAGCAACATCCTTAGTTTGGGTCAACTTTTAGAAAAAGGCTATGATATTCACTTAAAAGATTATAGTCTTTTCCTAAGAGATGACAAAGGAAATCTAATTACAAAGGTGAAAATGTCGAAAAATAGAATGTTTCCTTTAAATATCCAAAATGATGTTGCAAAATGTCTCAAAGCCTGTCACAACGATCCATCTTGGATTTGGCATCTTCGATACGGGCATCTTAACTTTGGAGGATTGGAGCTACTATTCAAGAAGAACATGGTGAAAGGCTTACCATACATCAATCACCCTGATCAACTTTGTGAAGGATGTTTACTTGGCAAGCAGTTCAGAAAGAGCTTTCTAAATGAGTCAAACTCAAGAGCTCAGAAGCCACTCGAGCTCATTCATACTGATGTGTGCAGTCCATTCAAGCCAAACTCCCTTGGTAAAAGTAACTACTTCCTTCTCTTCATAGATGATTTTTCAAGAAAAACTTGGGTGTATTTTTTGAAGCAAAAATCAGAAGTTTTTGAAGCTTTCAAGAAGTTTAAAGCTGCAGTGGAAAAAGAAAGTGGATACCAGATTAAAGCCATGAGATCTGATCGAGGTGGAGAGTTCACTTCCAAAGAATTTTTAGAGTTTTGTAAAGCAAATGGAATTCGACGCCCTTTAACAGTTCCAAGATCCCCCCAACAAAATGGTGTTACAGAAAAGAAGAACAGAACCATCCTTGACATGGCAAGAAGCATACTTAAGAGTAAGAGGCTACCTAAAGAATTTTAGGCTGAAGCTGTTGCATGTGCAGTCTACTTATCCAATCGATCTCCAACAAGAAGCGTGTGGGGCAAGACGCCACAAGAAGCTTGGAGTGAAAGAAAACCCGGCATCACCCATCTAAGAGTTTTTGGAAGCATTGCCCATGTACATGTACCAGACGAAAGTAGAGCCAAGCTGGATGAAAAAAGTGAGAAGTTCATCTTCATCGGCTACGACAACAACTCCAAAGGATATAAGCTTTACAATCCAAACAACGGGAAGATCGTGATCAGTCGAGATGTAGTTTTTAATGAAGAAGGAGAATGAGATTTTGGCTCTGGTGTGGATGACTTCAATTTCTTTCCCATTGAAGAAGATGATCACACACAGATAAAACACGTAGAAGAACAACAAGAGCCAGCTACTCCACCTATCTCACCAGCATCAAACACATATGGAGATTCACCGCCATCTTTCTTAAATGAAATAATCAAAGAACGTACAAGAAGTCTTTAAGATCTCTATGAGGTAACTAAGAGACATGATAATCTCACTCTCTTTCGCCTCTTTGCTGATTGTGAGCCAGTCAACTTCCAAGAAGCTGCACTAGATGAGAAGTGGAGAATTGCAATGGATGAAGAAATCAAAGCCATTATGAAGAATGATACTTAAGAGCTTACTACTCTTCCCAAAGGGCATAAAGCGATCGGTGTCAAATGGGTGTACAAAACAAAAAGAAATGTGAAGGGAGAAATTGAAAGGCACAAGGCGAGGCTAGTTGCAAAAGGCTATAGTCAAAAGGCTGGCATAGACTACGACGAGGTATTTGCTCCTGTAGCCAGACTTGAAACTATTAGACTTATTATTTCTTTGGCTGCTCAGAACAAATGGAAGATTTTTCAAATGGATGTGAAGTCTGCTTTCTTGAATAGATTCCATGAAGAAGAAGTTTACATCGAACAACCATTGGGTTATGTGGTGAAAGGACATGAAGACAAAGTTTTGAGATTGAAGAAAGCTCTTTACGGGTTAAAGCAAGCACCAAGGGCATGGAATAGCAGAATTGACAAGTATTTTCATGAGAAAGGCTTCACCAAATGCCCATACGAACATGCTCTCTATGTCAAAGAAAAGGATGGAGATATTTTGATTGTGTGCCTGTATGTGGACGATCTCATTTTCACTGGAAGTAATCCAAGCTTGTTTGAAGAGTTCAAGAGAGTGATGATCAAAGACTTCGAGATGACTGACATCGGACTGATGGCATATTACCTCGGCATTGAAGTCACGCAAAAGGAAGAAGGCATATTTATCTCCCAAGAAAGCTATGCAAAAGAGATTCTCAAGAAGTTCAAGATGAATGATTGCAAGCCTATAAGCACACCAGTGGAATGCGGAGTCAAGTTATCCAAATATGATGAAGGCGAAGATATAGATCCAACATTCTTTAAAAGTTTGGTTGGAAGCCTACGCTATTTAACATGCACGAGACCAGATATCCTTTATGCTGTTGGACTTGTGAGTCGATACATGGAGAATCCAAAGACCACTCATTTTAAAGCTGCAAAAAGAATCCTTCGCTACATCAAAGGTACAATTAATTTCGGCTTGTTATACTCATTTTCTAATGACTACAAGCTTGTTGGATATAGCGATAGTGATTGGGGTGGAGATGTAGATGATCGGAAAAGCACCACAGGATTTGTGTTCTTCATGGGAGATACTGCTTTCACATGGATGTCAAAGAAGCAACCAATTGTCACGCTATCCACTTGTGAAGCTGAGTATGTAGCTGCCACATCAAGTGTTTGTCATGCAATTTGGCTCAGAAATTTGCTGAAGGAGTTAAGTTTGCCACAAGAAGAGCCAAGCGAGATTTGTGTTGATAACAAATCAGCAATTGCCCTATCCAAGAATCCAGTCTTTCATGATCGAAGCAAACACATAGACACTCGCTATCATTTCATAAGAGAGTGTATTGCAAGAAAAGAAGTGCAAATCAAGTATGTAAAATCACAAGATCAAGCAGCTGATATCTTCACTAAGCCACTCAAGCAAGAAGACTTCGTAAAATTCAGAAGTTTACTTGGTGTCACAGGATCAAGTTTAAGGGGGGGTGTTGGATCATAAACTTGATCCAAAATGAATAAATTCAAGCCCAACTCATGGAAGATTCCATGAGTAGGTATGGTTGGTGATGTTTGAATTATTTGTGTTAGGTGTAGTAGGTGTTGTTGGTGAAGTAGGTAAGTGGTAGGTTTTAATGGATGGTGAGGATTTGTGTATTAGTTGAATAATGAATGGTTGTGATTAGTTTGTTTCATGTATAAATACCCCCTCTCCCCTTTGGTTTAATCATCAAGTGGAGTAGCAAAATCTCTAAAGGTGTAGAGAGTGAAAAATAAGAGTTGTAATTGGTGAGGAGTGTTGTTGAAGAAATAAAATAGTGTGTTTTGTGTGTTTTATTTTGTTAATTCTCCAACAGCATGTTTATTCTATATTAGTTTGGTAGGAGTCTTCGCCTGCCCAAATTCGTAAATGTTTCATGCGCATTAACGTTTGGGATTGAGCACGGTTTTATTTAGACACTTTGTGGCTTAACATGTGTATTGTTATTACTATTATTATTATTGAGAGGATTTATTAAAACATGAATATTGAGTGTGAATTAATCTTAAGCCAAGTAGAGACATGGGTGTAGAATCAATACAAAAAATAAACAAGTAAAACCCAAATCCAGTAGTCACAAGTAATGTAACAGCCTCTCTTTTCTTTAGTTTCATCATTGTCTATGTAAAATGTTATAAAATTCACTATTCAAATGCACTGATCGCTGAAAAACTGAGTAATCCATGTATTTACAAATTTCTCCATTACTATTGTTTGATCATGCTTTGAGCCTTTAATAGTTCTGCGGAGGTTGTGTTGGAGAATTAACTAATAAAACAATAAAAAAACACACTATTTTATTTTTTCAACAACACTCATGAAATACAACTCTTATTTTTCACTCTCTATAACTTAGAGATTTCTTTACTTCACTTGATGCTTAAACCAAAGGAGAGATTTATACATGAAATAAACTAATCACAACCATTCATTTATTCAACTAATACATAAATCCTCACTATCCATTAAAACATACCACTCACCTACATCACCAACCACACATACCACACCTACTACAAGCAATTCAAACCTCACCAACCATATCTACTCATAGAACCTTCCATGAGTTGGGCTTGAATGTTGGATCAAGTTTATGATCCAACAGGTTGGTGGTAGATTACTGTCGAGATTTGGTGTTTTTTTCTTTTTTAAAAATTGCATGTTGATAATTGCGCTGAATTTTTTTTAAAGAAAAAAAATGGGTTCTATTTATTGAAAAAAATTAGACACCTAAAGTATATATCACTCGATTGCCCATCGCATGATCAACATGCAATGAGGTGCTAATAAAAGCAGCAATAGAAAACAAAGCTGACTTACAATGGAGAAAACGCAGAGGCAAATCAGGCAAGGATACCTAAACAGGCATAATAGGGGATTCTGCCGAACAATGAAAATTAGTACTCCACTTAAAAATTCTCGTTCCCTGATTGCTAAAATACCAAGTCTGCCTCACCCAAATACGCGAGTAGTCTTCCTTTGAGGAGAGTTTGATCAACACACGTCTATTATCAAGCAGACACACCAGAAGACTCTCTTTCCACCTTAAGGAAATAAAAAAAAATCAATAACATCCCTAGAGGGACGACCAGAAGTAAACTTAGCAACCAAGCCTAGTTTAAATGATTCAACCATGGCTTTTACTTATTCTGCCGAGAAGAGAACAGCAGGCTCACCACGATGTAGTAGAGTTGGCATAACTAGAACAGTGAGTGAAGCATAGCCCGTTACAACATCAAGAAAAGACTTATGATATAAGCTAATACAGTTTAAAAAAAGGGAAATTACCATTTTACTACCAAAGTTTTACTGACATATCATGTCAGTACCAAGGTTTGCCGAAAAGTGTATTTTACTACTAAAGTTTTGCGCCGTTATCAATTCACTACCATTCCGTTAAGAAAAAGTTAATGTTTAATGGAAATTGAGTTAAAAGTCGATTTTACCCCCAAGAGTTTGGTAGTAAAATGATAATTCCCCTAAAAACTTGGTAGTAAAATGATAATTTATCTATCAAATTAACAGACAATTTTATTTTTACAGCTGGAAATGTCTTTGATGCCCTTATGACATCAACAAATTTATAATGTTGTTAACGGAATGGTAGCGAATTGATAACGGCGTAAAATTTTGGTAGTAAAATGCACTTTTCAGCAAACCTTGGTACTGATATGATCTGTCAATAAAACTTTGGTAGTAAAATGATAATATCCCTTAAATAAAATAACACTACTTTCTCAAGGCACATGACTTGTCATGAAGAGACACAACTTCCTTTATAACCTAAGATTCATGTACTATGAGAAAATTTGATTAACCGACTGCAACAGTCTATGAATAGACCTTGTTATACATATTTCACGTCGTTCACAATTATGAGTTTTAGATGTTGAGAGTTCTTATAAACTACTTTGTCTCAGTGACTTCTAGTTATAAGTAATTTTCAGTTTAACAATAATTTTCATAGAATTGCTTCCACAGCGACCGACAGTAGTATTAGAGTGAGGTTAATATTCTATTTTTAGTTTAAAAGCCAAAATAAAATTTATTTTGGAAGTTATGCCAACTAATAACATTTAGTTTAAAAGCCAATGTGTCTAAGACCTACAATAAGACGTGTTATTACAACTATTCCAAGACGTTACGTCCAAAAAGAATTCGCAATCAAAGAAGCATTGTTCAACGATACTAATTATTATGAAGAAGACAACGTTTATGAGAGGGATGTTTAGATACTGGAAGAAGAATCTTTTTTAAGTCTCCAAGTGCTACTAGAAATCATTGACGTAATCAACATATTCGTGAAATATTTCCAAAGCACTGAATTATATATTAAGGTCAGATTTTCTATTTTATTTACATATTATTTAGGGGTAAAATCTTGTTTTGTCCCTAAATTTTAAAGTTAGTGTCCGTTTAGTCCCTATATTTTTAAAAATATCTCAAAGCATCCTTTCTATTAAAGTATTGACACCCTTACCACTTCCTTTTGTTCCTTTTGTTTCTTTTGACTTGTTTTTACAATATTATCATATTACAATAATGTTTCTTTTTTTAGACATTATTAAAAAGAAAAAAAAATTAAATTATTAGTTTAGCACTAAAAAATAAAATAAAAACAAAAAATACATTAATTAGAACACTTTGATGAGGAGTTAAAATATTAATTTTTTTAAAAAATTGATAATTTAATTTTTTACAATATTAATTTTTTTGGACATACGTGAGCTTCAACAAAAATTAATATATATCTTTTTTGTCTTATTTTATTTTTGGGTTCAATTTGATAGTTTAATTTTTTATTAATATCCAAAAAAGAAATATTACTAAGTGTAATATTGTAAAAACAAGCTAAAATAATAATAAAAATAATGGCAAGAGGGCCAATATTTAACAACAAAGACGTTTTGAGGTATTTTTAAAAATATAAGGACTAAATGAGCACTAACCTCATAATATAAGGATTAAATAAATTTTTACCCTATTATTTAGACACAATGTTTAGTACAAGGTCTATCGATGCTAGCAAAATAAAAAAATTAAATGGGTATAATTATAATATTTGGAAATGAAGAGTGTCCTACAATTTAATTCAATATAAAACATGTTATGCCATTACTGGCGATATTCTAAATAATATAAATGATGGTGAATCAAATTTTCATTTCACTAATCGTCGAAATAAATAGGAGGAAGATAATACAATTGTAAAAGCTACAATTTTAAGCCATATGCAATGTGAACTTATTCCTTTATTTGAAGATCAGAAGACTGCAAAAGAAATGATAGAAGCCTTAGAAGTTAAATATAGTACTAAATCTAAAACTCATATACAATTACTACTTGAAGAATTTAATGGAATATACATGGAAGGAGGATACTATTTGATTATCCATGCCAATAATATAGCACTATTAGCTAAGAAATTATCAGTTTTAGGTAATACAACTATTGATAAAATGTAAGTTTCCATAGTTCTTAATAGCCTATAAGCATCATGGGATTCGATTGTTACATATTTAAATTGTTCAGGTCAAGTTTTGACTATGACACTTTAGCACCAATTTTGGCACAAGAAGAAGAAAAGAAGAATTGCTGAAAATTCTCAAATTTGATGTGATGGAGGATTCTTATAAGCCTTCCAATAAGTTTAAGAACAAGAGAAAGGAAAGAAGAAAAATAAGAAATGTAAGTGGCCACAGAAAAGCAAGAAAAATGAAATGTTTCAAATGTGGCCAAATTGGACATTTTAAAAAACATTGTCCAAAGATCAAAAGGATTGCAAAAGTTGAGCAAGGAATGAAAGAGGTCTCAGAAGCTTTGATAATGGAGCCTACTTCAAATCATGGGTTGACAGACTCTAGCGTTACCCATCATGTACAAAATCTAAAGATGGCCTCCTCACATTCAAAGAGCCAGCGCCTAGAGCACATTGATTATTTTTGGAAAATAATGCATAAAGTAAAGTGTTGGGTGTTGAGAGTTACAAACTATGTAATGACAAGTCTAATATTGTAATAAGTGATGTATTGTATATGCCAAGTGTTAAGCATAATCTTATGTTAGTATCTGAGTTAGATAGAAAAGAATTTGAGATTATATTCAAGTCTGAAAAGGTGATTGTTAGAAGAAAGCTTTCAATTCATGCAAGAGGTGATAAGATAGATGGCATGTATTATATCATAATTGACGATAGTAATAAATTAATTAATTCTTCTTATGTGCTTGAATCTAAGTTTAATAAAATTGATTCATATGTTTGGCATACTAGATTAGGATATATAAATAAACATAAAATGAAAAGAATACAAAAAAAAAGTTATAATACCTAACATGTAAGATATAAATTTTAATATATGTCGAGTCTGCATACAAGAAAAGTTGTCTAGGAAATCATTTATTAAATATTGGCATTCATTTGAATTATTAGCAGTAATTCATATGGACATTTGTGGATCTTTAAGAGTAAAAACACATGAAGGAATGGATTATTTTATTGATTTCATTGATGATTACTTTAGACATCAGTATGTTTATTTCACTCGACATAAATATAATGTCCTAGAGAAATTCAACGAATATAAAAAGGTCCCACTGGATAGAAAAATTAAAATTTTAAATAGTGATGAAGGTGGGGAATATATTTTAGATCTTTTTAGAATTTTTGTAAAGAACCTGGCATAACGCATCTAAATACAATAAAATGGTGTTGTTGAAAGAAAAAATAGGACATTGACGGAAATGACAAATTTATGATATCCCATCCTACTTTACCATTAACTTTCTTGGGAAAGGCTCTTAGTACAACAATTTATATTTTAAATAGAGTCATCACAAAGTTAAAAGGTGTCAAGTCCATTATTTATAAAGTTGGCATCTTATGGCAAGTCTAGTTAAATTGGAAGTTTATTTATTGTATATCTTGCAATAGGGATTAATTTATTAATTTCCTAATTTAGTGAGATTCGAATTTATTAGAAATATTTGTTTTCTAATTTAATTATATGTCTAATTTAGCAAGTCAATTAATGATGAGATTTTATAATTGGCGCATGAGATCTATTTAGAACAAGAATTTGGCTCAAACAGGAAGTTTATTAAATGCTCTAGATATTTCTTAGGAGATAAGTAAGGCAACAAGATCATATTTATTTCTATTCAGATTCATAGGGATTATAAGAGGAAATAAACTTTTATTTGGAAAGTATCTAAGTCTTTTAAGACTTGCTATTTTTGTAGAACCTTGAAGCCTATATAAAGAGAGGTATTTCACAATTGAAGTACGCACAGCACAGAGCATAAAATAGAGAAGCAAAATTTGGTCTCCTCCTTAGAGAATCCGGATTTGATGCATATTGTTGTGTTGATTTATTTATCTATCCTCTTTTCATCTCTGTGGAGAGTTTATGTGGATCTTGGATCAGTAGACGTTGAAGAATTGAAGAATTGCTATTGATCACTTTACGAAGTGCCTTGAGGATCGTGGATCAAGAGGGGCAGCAATTATTCAAAAGAAGCAGATGCAGTCTAATGTTGAGTAAACAGTATGGTGACAAACTGTGAGTGAAAGTCTTAAGTTTGGTAAATACATAGATCGTAACATCTCAACTCAATGAATTACTTTTCATCTGGGCGTGGCCTCTTGGATGTAGGATTGATTAATCCGAACCACAAAAAAATCTTTGTCATTTATTTTCTGCATTTTATTGTGTTTTTAGAAAATTAATCTTTTTTATGCGGATGAACAGTCTACGAACAGTAACAGTGGACAATATTTTCAAAAATTAATTAAGTTCTTAATTTTATATTTTTAATTGCCTACATCTATTTGTGATAGATCTAAATTCCTTTCAAAAGGATTAGTTCCTTATGAATATTGGATTGGTAGAACAACTAATTTGTCTAGCCTAAGGATTTAGTGCTCCAAAGCTTTTAGCTTAAAACTTAAGCCTTTGATAAATGAGCTTGAAAATAAAACTTATGAATGTAAATTTATTAGATACCCAGATAACAACTTTGGATACAGATTTTGTCATAATGAACAAGGCTTAATAGAAAATAGAGCTGCAATTTATATTGAAGTAGTAAAACAAGTAAACCCTTTAGAAAAAAAATATTATTATTAGACAACTGAACAAATATCTCTAGTAATAATTCATCTCTAGATATAGATCAAGGATAGAACTTGTAAATCAAGATCCTCTACAATGGTTTAAGTAGAATGAGTTATCCACACATCCTATGCTTAGTGGGAGTAAAAGAGTAAGAGAACATATTTCCAAGCTTAAATATTATTATGTTTATAACAAAGAAGAATCATTACATAAGCCTAAAAATTATAAAGAGATTATGAATTCATCGAATTCATTTGAATGATTGAGAGCTATGGAAGAAGAAATAAATTCAATTAATAAAAATAAAGTTTGGGAATTAGTAGACCTTCCACTGGGAATTAATAGCCTATAGGATGTAAATGGGTTCACTACAAGAAAAATGACCTACCATGACAGTCCTCTGTGTGACAGTTTTTGGTCTGTAGAGCTACTACGATAGATGGATGATAAATTTTTTTTCGATCATTCATTTATGACATACTTGTGATAGAAATTTCATCTATCAAGCACTTATGATAGACTGATGATAAATTATTTGGTTATCAAGAAGTAATGACAAGTCTGTGATATAATTTTGATCATCAAGTAGCTTTTTTATTTTGACTTTATTTCACAAGGTTGACTGAAAATTTTAAAATGAATGAAAAAAATAAATAAAGAATAAACGGTACCGTTTGGATTAAAAGTTTCTCTTTGGACAAGAAACGACACCGTTTAAATTGAAACTAAATAAAAAAAAACCCTCTTCAGTTTTCACTAATTGAATTTTTTTTCCCTTAGTGTCGGCACTCTCACTCACTCTCGTCTCTTGCTCAGTCACTCTCGTCAATCTCACACTCACAAAGCCCTTTTCACCCGAAATCCTTACATGGGCACTGAACCACTGCCGCCAGTCTCTTGTATTTCACTATCAATTTTGGCTCTCACCGAGAACTATATGGAATACCCACCAAACGCATGTGCTACTACTATTGAATTTCAATACCCTAACTGAGAACCCACGCTCACCCACTATTGTAACCGTTCGATCAATACAGGTAAATAATATTTCTAGTGTTGTGTTCCATTTCAATTTTAATGTTCTTGTCAAACTCGAACCCTATATATGTAAACTTAAAAACCCTAGATGTGTTCTTGTCAAATTCGAACCCTACACACCTAAATCTTGTAAAACCTAGATGTTTTCTTGTCAAATTCGAACCCTACACACCTAAATCTTGTAAAACCTAGATGTTTTCTTGTCAAATTTGAACCCTGTACGTGTAAAACTTGAAAATCCTAGGTGTGCTCTTGTTAAATTTGGATCTATTTGATCGGTCTTCTATGTTTCTTTATTTATGGAATTTTAAACATTTATTTGATTTTTTTGGAATTTAATTATTATAGTTTTATTGTTAAATTAATTTGATTTAGGCTGTAAAGATCCTTGCCAATTTAATCGTGATGGGTGTTGGGATATTGTCTAGGCTACTTTATCATTGGGGTTTTCTAATAACTAATTTTTTTTTCACTTTTTTGTGGATGCATGGAACTATATATATAGATAATTCTCAAATTCGTTCACTGTGATGCAAAGTCTTTTTTTTTTCAATTTCATTGGTTAAATTCACTAATTCGTTGAAATTAGTGGTGATTGTGGGCCGAGTCGCATGTGCAGGAAGTGGTGTCAGGTCTGGGCGCACATTGAGTCATGCACTTGGTGGGCAATTGGTATTGTTTCTATTGTGTGTGTTGGAAATAATGTCAATATCATCCAACCAATGTGTGTTTCCAGTGGTTGTTTTTGCACTGAGCAGAGAATTTATTATTACATTAGAGTTTCTCTTTTGGGTAATGCAGGTATTGACTAGTTCATTTCCATTTTCATTTGTCTTGAGGGAATGTTATCAATTTTTTGATCTTACAAGATATTGATTGATACATATGTGTACAATACATTAAAAATCGTTAAACATTTTGCTCTTAGTTACAATTTTGAACGAATGTCACATGGAAAGATCCTCTAAGAATATCAATAGTATTGTGGTTTCTACTCAATTTCCACTCTCCGCACTCATATGAGCATGGTTTGAATCTCAGGCCTTTTGTACCATTCAAAAATTTATACCAATTAACAACATAGCTTGCTAGCACCACAAATTGTTTCAACTCCAAGGCAGAGAATTCCTAGAAGATATATACATATTGATATATACTTGCATGTAGCCGTATGCTCACTACCTTCGAATTGGGGATATAGTCACTATTTTTGTATTCCCTCCAAGTGTTTGATAAAAAGCATGAATGAATCTTGGCTCTTTAATTGTTGCAGGCCATTTCTACCTATGAGGAGCGAATGAATATGAAGCTTATTATATTCATTCACAAAGCAAAGCTGATACAATTCATGGCAAAGCTTGATGAGGTGTTGTATTTAATCTTGCTCATGAGATCAATTACCTATCTTGTTGGACTTTATTCTTGTAATTAAGGTCCATCCAAAGTTGATGGCTTGTTTGTCAGAAAGATAATCTGAAGGCTATGATTGATTACTTGCGGGCCGATGGAAATGTCTCCATGATTGGTTTATGAGGTTGTTAAATTACTAAATAGGTATATTTACTTTTCATGAGCTTTATCTTCGTTTTTCCATTATGGGAATGTCTCTATGATTGTAACTTTTAACACGTGGAACTCTTGAACCCTATGTTTAGTTACATACTTATATTGGGACTTGTATAAATTAATATGATGGTTTTATTATTATTATTATTAGTAGTAGTAGTAGTAGTAGCAGCAGCTACAAAAGATCAAAAGAACTTAAAGGTGTGGCTTGTGGCTTTCTTGTTGTTTGGGCTTTAACTGCTGCCTCACTTGTCATTGTTGCTAATCTTGTGTGCCACGTCCATTTCAATGTAATTACATAAGTTAGTTTGCTTGATTAATTAATTAATTAGTTAGTGGATTGAATAGCAGAGTACTACATTTTGCATAGGTCTGATGCTGGATGAATTTTCATGTCTTGGCTTTGGGGCTGCTGGATTTTGCTGCTGGAAGACTAGATTTTGCAATTTTGTTGCTGGAAGACTACATTTTGTGTAGGTTTGTTGCTGGATGTTGCTGAATGCGGAGTACTTTGCTTGGTTTTGGATTGGCCTTTGTTGTCTATTGGCTTGACTTTGGAATATGGATTAACTAATGTAATGTACTTTGGATATTTTTATGGTTAATAAAGTTCACTAATTTAGTTCATTGGTTTTGGATTTAATTGCATTTAGTAATTTATTTTCTTTCATATAATTTTAATAATTTAAATTTTTAAATTTCATAATTTTTATTTTAAATTAATAAATAAAATAAATAATCAATTTTTTCAAAAACAAATGTGATAGAAAATACTAATCATACACACAATTGATATCCCAAAAAAAAAATACAATCCAAAAATTTCTAAAAAAATGAAAATATAAAATAAAAAAATAATTTCCCTCTTCTAAGTAGTATGACATAATTATGATAGGTAAAATCTATCATAACTTGTGACGCGAGTTTATCTGTCATATTTTCTTGACGCTGGCTATAATGATAGTAAGGATAACCGTCATCTACCCCCTAAGATGACAGTTTTTACCTATCATAATAGGTCATTTTTCTTGTAGTGGTTCTTAAGAAAATACACAAATCTGATGGAACATTAGAAGATATAAAGCAAGGCTTGTAGCTAAGGGTTATACATATTAACCCGGGATAAACTATGTGGATACTTATTTCTTAGTGACTAAACTTGTATCTATAAGAATTTTTATGGCTTTAGTTACTAAATTAAACTTTAGGTTGTTCTAAGTGGATGTTAAAACAACATTCTTAAACAATAAGCTTAAAGAAACCATATATGTGCAACAACAGAAGGTTTTATTGAAAATAATCAAGACAATAATGTCTTTCACCTAAAAAATTTGATTACAGTCTCAACAATCATCTTGTCAATGGTATCTCGTTCACCAAGCAATAAAAGAAATTGCCTATGAAATAAATAAGCTTGATTCGTGGGTACATGTTTGGAAAAGTGGGAGTATAATAGGAATTTTGTCATTATAGGTAGATGATATTTTATTGGCCAGAAATGACATAGAAATGATCAACAAAACAAAACCATGTTTAGGATCAAATTTTGAAATAAAAGACATGGGAGAAGCATCTTATGTCTTAAGAATTAAAATTACAGTCATTGGAACTTCTAGATTACTATATCTAGATCAATCTAAATCTATTGAAAAGATGCTAAAGAGGTTTAATATGGAGAATTATAAAGCATTATGGACAAATCTCTGTAAAGGACAACATTTGATAAAACTATGTGTCTTAAAAATAACTAGGAAGAAGAAGATATCAATACGATTCTATATGTGTAAGTAGTAGGCAATTTAGTGTATGCAATGACCTAATATTTGTTATGCAATTAGATTGATCAGTCGTGTGAGGTATAATTTTCTCACTTAAATATAATAGATTTTATTTTAAGCTAACAAGCCCCTAAAGTTTATAATATTTAATTTTAAGGAATGACAACATAAGCAATGACATAAGAAATGATGACGTAAGCGATGACATAAGCGATGATGTAAGAAGAAGTGTAGAGAAAGTTAAAGAATTCTAGAATTTAGTAAGTTATTTATGAAGGTTAATCTCAACCATTGATCAAGAGTTATGGTGGCAAAATCCTAGCCATCCATTAGCCTAAAGAAATCATATAAATACCCCCCACTACCTCTCATTTTCAATGCAACCTATAAATTTCATTCCCTTCTATTCTAAGTCATAATAACAAAATAGAGGAATCCTTAACTTAGAAAGGTATAGAGAAGTCAAGATCAAGAGGTAAGTAACACTTCAACTGCAATGTAAGGACAAAATTATTTATACTTAAGTTCAGTTTTAACAATCCCTTTATATAATGATGGCTATTATAGTGTGATTAGTTATATTTTAAATCTTTATATAGTCGGCCCTGCCGCTTAATATGTGATATCATGGTCGGCTCTACCGCCTAATATGTGATACTTATACTTAATTATGCTATTGTTGGCTATGCCGCCTATACTAAAAAATCTTGTTTTTAAATAATGTTGTGTGTTGATTTTGTTATGCATCGAGGAATTTCCAATGTTATAAGTTGCATTGGATACATGCATATCATGGACTACATTATGAAGAAGGCATTTCATAAATTGAATTTGTGAAAAATAGGTGGTTGTACTACCAGGTGGCAAAGTTCTAAGGAGGGCAAGCCCTCAAAGCTAAGTTGAAAGAAATCTTTTGGGGACGCGATACGTAGCACCCAAAAGATAAACTAATGAGGCCCAAGGACATATTGTTTAAAGAGTAAAAGTGCCAGCCTTGTAGTGCAACATACCTAGGGCCCAAATAAAGTTGTTTTGTATTTTCTAAGTTTATTTTAAGAGCTTAATATGGTCATCCATATGCATCATAATTTATACATGCATCAAGTGTTATCTTACTGGGCATTAGCTCACTATGTCTTTACATTGCAGGTAACGATGAATGGGGCAAGCTAGCACCAAGTCCTAACCAAGACGAAATGCATATGGGCATAATCGACCTTGGGATTTTATGATGGGCTCAGCTTTGTGTTAATAAAAATACGTATCTTGGCTTTATGTAATAATTAAGTTTTTAAATAAACTAATAAATCTCTATATGACTCTTACTTTTTTGTAAGAAAGTTCTGGATTGTGCTAAACTTTTAGAATTTGTATTTATATTAAAAGTAACTGTGTTTTTAAGCATTTTTTTAAGTAAATAATATAGTGGAGTGTTACAAGTCAATTGCAATGTAACCAAGTAAAGAACATTTGAAAGCTATTAAAAGGATATTTAGATATTTAAAAAGACACAAAAACAATGAAATTATGTTTTGGTAAAGGTAATCTAGTAGTAAAACATTTTTCCAATGCAAATTTTGTTGAAGATCAAGATGATCACAAATTAACAAGCGGTCATGTTTTCCTTTTTAATAGTGCGGTCGGTTCTTGGTCAAGTAAGAAACAAACATATATTGCTAGGTATACAATGGAGGTAAAATATATAGCATGCAGTATGCCACAATACTATAAAAATGACCTTTACTAATATGTGTTTTCTAAAACTTTGTAAAAAATGTCAATAATTGCATACGTACGTACTATTCTACACTTTTAATAAGCATCACAAATTATTAATACCAATATGTCAGTAAAATAAATATCAGAGATAACTGATACTGAGGATTTTTAATTAAATGGATCCCAAAAATAGTGTATTTAGTTAAACATACCCCACACTTGAAAATTATGTAGGTATGCCATTTCATGTTGTGTATTGTCTAAAATGTCCCTAAAAAAAATATTAAACACATACAAATCACCTCTAATATACTCTTAATTTCTCACATTTTTTCACTCCACACACAAAAAGCCCCTCTACACTGTCGAAATCATTCACAACCACCCAATGTATTGAGATTTGGTTTGTACCTAAGTGCATTATTCATTATGCACTCATCCAATGAATACGATATTTGAAAATTTATATTTATTCCGTGTTATTTACTCATTTTCTTGATATTACATTATTTTTATGGTTTTGTTTGGTTTGTGATAAACAATAAAACAACTCATAATTTCATTACATTTGCATCATATCACTGCTATGTGATAGATTTTCTAACTACATTTGTTGAAACCTCAATTTGTTTTCAAAATTTGGTTCTGCACTTGTATTACACGACTGCAGTCGTGTATGTACGAATTTACACGACTATAGTCGTGCAAGTGTGCGAAATGTTCCAATTGTTATGACACCCTGACCTTTTATTAGTACAAAAAATATATTTTTTTAATAAATATGTCTTCTGACTATTATTAGATTATAGTGGTGTAATTTAATAAGTTACACGGCTACTATCGTGTACATATGGAGTTATATACTACAATTGCGCATATATATAAAATATTTCAGTTGTTATGAGACCTAACATTCTATTAGTGTAAAAAAAAATTGGAGAAGAAATATGTCCTCTAAATATCTACTGGGCTGTAGTTGTGTATTTTTTAAACTTATATGACTTTTGTTGTGTATGTATGAATTTACACCATAGCAGCTATGCAAGTGTGATAATTTGTACTTTTTTGTTTCATAGGGGGATAAATGTGTTTGTGTGTGGCTTATGTTGTTTTTAAAAGGAGGGTCTAGGGGGTGTATTTTTGCAACTTACATGACTACTATCTTGTATATTTAATTGTACTTTACTACAACTTACTAAGAGATGAACAATTGATATTTCAGTGATGAATAATGTACGTATGCATTTTTAAAAGTACTCAACTATAGTCGTGTATCTATGAAATCCCGATTGTAGTCGTGTATCGATGCGAATACCGAACTAGAGTCATGTATTTATGAAAATACACGACTATACTTGTGTATCTATGAAAATTCCGATTGTAATTGTGTATTTAGGTTGAACATTCCTTGAATTATATGACCATCCTATTATATCACATAAATTGTATCAAAATTATCTTGTTGTCTTTGAATAATACACCTAACAAAAAATAATTTGACACGACTAGTTGGAAATATCCGACTATAATCCTGTGTCAATAAAAATACCTGACTATAGTCATGGACCTATGAAAATCTCAGCTGTATTTGTGTACTTTAGCTGATCATTCCTTTAATGTATATGAACACCCTATTAATCCAAAAAAAAAAAGCAAAATCACAACAATGAAGTTTTAAAGAGTGGAACACTGTCTAGTTAGTTTCAACGACCTATGTCCAAATAATTTGATAGCCAATGCTTTTCAAAATTGTGTAACATCAGTTTGCTGACAATATGTGTTGGCGTGAAGGTCATAGGCTCGGACATCCAAGTACTGTAACAAAAATGCTCCCCAATCACCACTAATAAAATTCATATACATCAATAATAAAATCATCATTCTTATTAATATATATATATATAATGTACTCAATTGCATACCCTGATTTTTGTTGCGGGATGTTATGTACTCACAAGGATAATCTTTGTTTATGTCTTTCACTACATTTAGTGATAATCAGTTAGAAATCTTTGCTTTGAAGTATTCAGATTCCATGTTTTTCTGTTCCATCTATATAAATATAAAAATATTTGAATTATAATATAGAATGACTGAAAAATTGCATAATAATATATTCTAAACCAATCAAAAAAATTACACAACACGCCAGTTGAATAAAGCATTCGTTATACAACTACAGTCGAGTAAAACATTCATTACACAACTATAGTCGAGTAAAGCATTCATTACAGAACCACAGTCGGGTAAAGTACTTCTTACACAGCTACAGTCGGGTAAAGCATTCGTTACACAATTACAATCAAGTAAAGCATTCATTACACGACTACAACAAGCATCAAATATGTTTTTGACTTCTATATCTCCTTGGACTTAAATCTTTTCATGATAAAACATAATGCTTACAACATAAAACTAAATAAAAGCTAAATATATTTTGACTTCTATATTCCCTTGGATTCAAATCTCTATGTAGAATTTTAAGTGAATGATAGTATGGAAAAGAATTTACTTTAATATGGCTTGTCAAAGAACAAGGAGAATGGAATTTTTTTTATTGTCAAAAATATATTAATAGACCATTAAAAAGCCAAATGGACATTTAATCATTAACATATTACTTGAAATCCATTCAATTTGAGTAAGAAATAACTAGAATTGTAAATTGAAGGTTCCATAGCAAATAATAGATAAAACTGAGATTGCAACATAATGAATGCATAAACAACTGAAGAAAATGAATACAAAATTCCCATGGATGAAGCCCAACTACAAACAACAAGTAAGACCATACACAGATCTAATAGATAAACTACTGTAGTCATAACCGAGTGGTCACAAGGATAATCTTTATTTTATCCAATTCCCTTTAAATATTTAATTAGGAACTCCCACAACCATTACAAAGAGAGTGGGCTCTGTTGAATTCACTCTCTTCAATTTAAACTCCACAAGTTCAAGAAAATTTATTACACGAACCAGGAATAAACATTATCAGAAAACATGCAAGTGAAACAAATAACTTGGCCACCTAAAATAATGACCAAAATCGCTTGGGAAATTTATTTTGTAAAACCCTAATGCATATAACCCCAATAATTATGAATCCTAAATTCTCTTTATGAAGTAAAAATCAAATGTAAATGTGGTAAATAACCTTTAGTTCAGTGAATTTCCAGCCTCTAGTTTGGTGAATTTTCAGTAAAGGTAGCGGATTTATGGTGTTAAAACCAACTGTAGCAGAAGCATGAACTTGCAGTAGCATAAGCATTCTGGGCATTGTAATATTTGTGATTTTAAAATATTAGATTTTGAATTAGGGTGATTCTGTAATTGCACATTAAAAAAGCTTATACGAGAAATTTTGAACTATGAGAATGTGTTTAGATAAATACCCCAAGTATGACGTAGACAAATTCCTGCTAATACTCAAATGCCAGAGATTAAAAAGAAAAAAATCATTATAATTTGTGTTCATTCCAACTCAAACAAAAGACTTCTACGACCACAATCATTGGACTCTCTAACAATAACATATAAATATTATATTAAAAAATTAAATAGCAAAAGCAAAATCCCTAACATAACAATCTTCTCCATTTCATCTTAGATTCTTTCGAAACAATGGACGTATCAAAACTTCAAAAACTCTCCCCCTAAATCGATCGCCTTTCATCACTCTTTCCCCCTCCAAATCCCTAACCCATTGCTCCTTCGCTACCACAACCCCCTCACCAACTGAATCGTCCACATTTTTTAAACAACCCGCTCGAAACCTAAGAGCGAGTCTATCTTGTCTCATCAAACTGGATAGATAATAATTTAATTAGTAAAAATTCTACCGAAAATTCGACAAGGTCTCCTTTATATATATAACACTCTCAACCTATAAATATGTAAAACAAACACTTCCAAAATAATTCAATATACAATCAACTCCAACGATCAACATCTTCATCGAAAATACTGAATTATTACCCAAAATATCTCCAGAGTATCAAAAGATTTTATTATAACCAATATTAACATACATTATTTTATTTTTAATCGCAAAAGAATAACACAACAAAATCATACACTCCCAAAAAAATGAGATGACCAGGATGTCCTAACAAAAATCATCTATATCTTCTAACACCATTACGTGGCCAAGATTTAAAATATATCTCAAGGGAAGTGTCATCTCATATCTCATCATATCTGTGCATGCATAATCTAGTCCCCAAAGGGCAAAAGTGCCCAAGCACACGGCCCAAAGCCTCTGTATGTTCTCAGACAGGCCCCAAAGGCCTGTATCTCATTTGTATCATCTGTATCTGTATTACTGTTATCATCATATTATATGCATATGCCCCCAAAAGGTAGAAGTGCCCAAACGCATGACCCAAAGCCACTATGTGTGTTTAAACGGGCCCTAAAAGCCTCTTATCTCATTTGTATCACTGTATCTGGAGGGGAAGGGTACTATCCAATGATTTTAAAAACAACATCTACACTCATATTCATGTACAATTTAACCATACTTTAAATTATACTTTTCTTTTCATCATCACATCTTAATCCACTTTTTTAAAAAAATACTATCATATAGTATCCAAAGTCGGTACGGAAAACCATTAACCAAACATTTCAATAAAATATCAATGCGTGAAATTAAATACATTTCAAGAAAATCATCAAATCAAAACATTTTAAAAACTTATTTTGTAAACATGCTTTATTATCATAATTAACTATGAAAATAAGTTTGGTATATTCCACTCACAGTGATGATGTTTAGACTTGGTTATCGCCCATGTCCCCAGACTAATTCTGGCTCGCGGATCCTCCTAAATCAAGGAAACGACATAATTATTTTCTTTAAGTCAGAATTAAGGCAAAATTTATCCAATAAACTCAAAACAAACATCGATCCATAATTTACAACTCCCGCGTCGATAAAATTACTAAAATACCCTTGAGTCCGTAAATTATTAAAATACTTCGAAATCATAAACCACCAAATTACCCTTGGAATCATAATTACAACTAAGCTCAATTTTAGAAATTACTAAAATCTCCATTGGGTCAGAAATTACAAAATCGACCTCAAAATGTGAAATGATCAAATTGTCCTCACTGGTCAACGGTGATCGGACTTTAGCCAACACTAGCCAGGAAGCTAAAGTCTGAAAGTTCCAATCACGCTGAGTCTAATAGTGTTGGTAGTGAGCTCCCACGTCCGGCAATGATGTAGAAATTTAGCTCAGCAATCGTGAAACTCCAACAATTCACCGGCAGCAAAATAGTGACTCCCGGTGGCTATGGATGGTCGGGAATATAAGAGGGAGTCGTGGGAAACAAAACCCAGCTGGCGGGATCACCCAAAACTGGCGGAATCAACGGCGAGCAGGGGTGGGTTTTACTGCAACTTATCGAGTTTAATCACCGGTGTTCTTGTCGTTAATCGACAATGTGGATAGAAGGGAAACAACGGCCGGCTTTCAAGATGCAAATCGGTACCTAGCTCGGCCGGATTGGTTGCCGGAATCGCGAGATATGGCCAGGTTGCGTTCGCGGGTCAGGTCGGGTCAGGTTTTTGGGTTAGTTTGAAAGCTTCTCTTAATCTCTTACACATGTATATTTTCCCCTGTTTCCAACTTCTTCTTTTATTTATTTTAAATCTTTAATCGCCTCTCATTTTTTTCCTCATATATTACAATTCTCCCTACATATAAAAATGCTTTCCTCAAAATTTACGTACATGGTAAGAAAAGATAGGGATACTGAGCTCGCATTAAGTCCTCATGTTCTTAGGTAGCCTCTTTCTTTGTGTGACTCCTCCACTGTACTTTCACTAGATGAATGGTCTTAGAATGCAGAACTTGGTGTTTCCCTTCTAGTATCTCCACTGGTTCTTCTTCGTATGTCAGGTCATCTTTCAAGTGGATAAGTTGCTTTGATAACACATGGCTTGGGTCATATATGTACTTCCGAAGCATTGAAACATGAAATTTTTCGTGGATTCTGCATAACTCGGGTGGTAAGGCTAATCGATAAGCTAACGGACTAATGCACTTTATGATCTCATATAGCCCAATGTAACGTGGGCTTAGCTTCTTATGTTTCCCAAATCCAAGTGCTCATTTCCAAGGAGATATCCATATGAAAACTCTATTACTACCTTCAAATTCAAGTTCCTGTTTACATTTGTCTGCATAACCCTTCTGTCTATCTTGGGCCACCTTTAATCTATCACGAATCATTTGTATGTTATTGTTTGTATCCTAGACTAATTCTGGACCAAATAACCTCTGTTCACTAACCTCATCCTAGCACATTGGAGTTTTGCATTTTCTACCGTACAAAGCCTCATATGGTGCCATCTCGATACTAGCTTGATAGCTGTTGTTTTAAATAAACTCCATTAGAGGTAAATAATTGTCCCAATTACCTTTGAACTCCATAGCATAAGCTCGCAACATAACCTCTAGGGTTTGACTAGTACGCTTTGACTGTCCATCAGTCTGCGGATGAAAAGCTGTACTAAAGTTCAACTTGGTACCCGAAGCATTTTGTAAGCTGGTCCAGAACTTAGAAGTAAACTGGGAATCTCTATCTACGACTATGAAAACAGGTACTCCGTGAAGTCGAACTACCTCATCCGCATAAATACTCCCCAACTTATCTATTGAATAAATGGTTTTGAACGGTAAGAAGTGAGCATATTTTATAAGTCAATCGACAACCACCCAAACACTATCATGTCTCTTCTAAGTACACGTAAGTCCTGCTACAAGATCCATAGTGATGTGCTCCCACTTCCACTCAAGAATAGGAAGCAGTTGAGAATACCCTGTAGGCCTCTTGTGTTCAGCCTTAATCTGCTGACAGACTAGACATTGAGAAACAAATTATGTTATCTCTTTTTTCATGCCCTGTCACCAGTAATGATCTCTTTAGGTATGGTCCATCTTCGTACTATTAGGATGTATTGTATAAAGTGAGCAATAAGCTTCTTCCTTGATTTCCTTTTTCAACTCCTCAATATCGGGTACACAAAGTCGAATACCCATAACTAAAACTCCATCATCTCTCACCGTAAAATCAGTTCATAAGCCTTTTGCACATCTTTTTTCAACTTCATTATTTGCGGGTCTTGAGCTTGTATCTGGTGGACTTTGTCAATTAGACTCGGCCTAACTTGAAAAATAGTTGTCAGAACTTCAAAATTATCAGCATTCAACTCGGCTTCCAAATTTCTCAACTCGATCAACAAATGTATATACATCAATCGCAAGTGAGCTATAGAGCTAAAGGGCTTTCTACTTAGTGCATCAGCTACCACATTCGCTTGCTTGGGTGATAATCAATAGTACACTCGTAGTCCTTAATTAGCTCAATCCGTCTTATATGTCTCAAGTTTAACTTTTTCTGAGTGAACAAATACTTAAGACTCTTATGAAATCTCTTTTCACAATAATCATCCCGCTAAAACTTAGCATTCTTTCTGGTTAACTATGTCAGAGGAGAAGCAATCTGAGAGAATCCCTCCATAAATCTACGATAGTAGCCAACCAACCCCAAGAAACTTCTAACCATTATGACATTTGTATGCCGTTCCGATTTCATAACTGCTTTAAGCTTTTGAGGATCAACATAAAGGCCTTCAGTTGATATCACATGGCCTAGAAAATACTACTTTGTACAACCAAAACCCGAACTTGCTGAACTTGGCATACAACTGCTTCTGCCTTAAGGTTTGCAAAACAGTCTGCAAATTCTCTGTATGTTTTTCTTCGCTTCGGGAATACACCAAAATATCATCAATGAATACTATCACAAACCTATCTAGATAAGGGCGAAATACCCTATTCATTAAATCCATAAAAGCTGCTGGGGCATTTGTTAACCCGAATGGCATCACTAGGAATTCATAGTGTCCATAACTGGTTTTGCATGCTAGTTTTAGAACATCGACCTCTTTAATTCTAAGATGATAATATCTCAAGTACAAATCAGAAAACATTTTCACTCCCTGAAGCTGATCAAACAAGTCATCAATACGCGGAAGTGGATACTTGTTACATACTGTAACTTTGTTCAACTGCCAGTCGATGCAGAGTCTAAAAGTCCCATCTTTTTTTCTTAACAAACAAGATTGGAGCTCCCCACGGGCACAAACTAGGTCTAACAAACCCTTATTCATTAACTCTTATTAGTGGACCTTCAGTTCCTTCAATTTTGCTAGAGCTATCCTGTACGGTGCTATAGATATAAGAGATGTTCCAGGGAAAAAATCAATAGAAAACTCAACCTCTCTGTTAGGTGGCATCCCATGAATTTCATCTAGAAATACGTCGGGAAATTCTTTGACTACTGCAATATCCTTCAATCTCAATTCTCGAACTTCTTTGCCAATACATGAGCTAAATAAGTTGAGCACCTGATAACTCTAGGAAATGAGAGTTATTACATCAGTTCTAGACTTGAATAAATGCCATTTAGAGGACAAATAATGTGTTTTGATTACATTTTGGTGACCTTTTGCATAAACATTCATTTTAGTTGAGTCTTAACAAGTTTGACTTGAATCATAGTAATTTGTGCTAAAAACAAGTTTTAAATTATAGGTTTTAAATTCATGAGGGGATGTGGAGTCATTAGACGAGAAAGAGGAGGAAAGAATATGGCCACAAAAGAAGAAAAGCACAATCGGGAATAACACAGTGCTGATGAGGATGTTAGAGCAACTAGTGCTGCAGCAAATCTGGGAGCAATGCGGGAGAAAACTTAGGCGCGGGTCAACAATAAAATCACGATCTGCATGTTTCCTAATTTAAACACATGCACGCTCATGGGCTTTGGTTTTAACCTAATTTGCAATATATAAAGGAGGCATGCACCACATAGAGAGCGGCAGAGAGATTACCATCCAAGTAATTAAAAAGGCAAGAAGAAAAAGAATATCGAGATTGGGAAGAGGACTGTTCAACATCATTGAAGAACCGAGGAGATTCACTAATCTTTCATCGTGCTCAACTCATATTATCTTTCTTCCTTGAAATTGTTTGGATGTATTCTATGATCAGTTTATTTAAGTTTACTTTTCTCATTCAGAATATGAACTAAATTTAAGTGTAATTGAGTGACAAATAATCCAATGGGTTCTTGACTGTTCTTATATGTTGTTATGGTATTGCTATAGCACTATACTCTAATAGTTTTAAAAATACAACTGTTATTTCGGTTGACCACCTATTTAATAGTTTCAGTTAAGATAGAGCAGCAAAAGGGCATGTCTTAGCGGACATTATTAGAGTATTACTTGTTCTTAAGTTGAGTTTCCTGGATTAGGTTAACTTGAATCCCATAAGGGCAATACTTGAAGTTAAGATTTGTGACACTTTAGACATAGGTGTTCACCTTGTAGGGTAGAGAGATTAAATGTTATAATGTCATACTATAAATATATGAGCAACTGGTCATTGTTAGTAGATTTAACGGTATGAGATTTCCAGCATACGATAGCTGCAGATGCAGATTTATTCTACCCAGTGCTGCATCACTTATTGTAACAGCCGGTGGTAATTTGGTAAACAACAGTCACCTCATTAGAAGAGTTTGATCATTCAACTACTACATTCTTAATTGAATCTTAGACAAATTAACTTAGTTTATATCGTTACAGTATTAGTTTATTACTATCTCTCATAATTATTAGTTACTGAAGAATTGTTTGACAAGTGTTTGTTTCGATCTTTAGTTGATTGACACTATTGTGATTGCTTTGGCATTTTGAGTAACATCAATCCCTGTGGAGACGATCTTGAATACTCATTATTTTATTACTTGTTGTGTATACTTGCACATTGGCATTGATAATAATTGATTATAGAAATCAACCAACAAGTTTTTGCTGTTGTTGTCGGGGATTGATTGTTTATTTTTGGAGTGTGAAGTAAATTGCGATAACACCAAACTTAACTCGATTCATTCTATTGATTGGCAAATCAGTACGTGCATGCGCAAATATAGATCTGAGGTATTCTAATTTGATCCTGAGATTGAAAGAACTATCAGGAGATTGCGAAGAGAACAAAGAAATTCAAAGACTGTTTCAGGCATGAATACTTTGCAAGATGAGGGAAATTTGAACCCTCCCGAGCCTTTACAACCAGCCAACATTCAAGAATAGCAGAATGAACATGCTAATGGGAGACAGCCAAGCAATAACAATATTATCTACATGGCTGATGATAGAGACAGAGCTATAAGAGATTATGCTGTGCTAACTCCTCAAGTTGTCCATCCTGGCATCATCAGACCTGAAGTAGATACTGCCAACTTTGAGTTAAAACCAGTGATGTTTCAAATGTTGTAAATAGTTGGGCAATTCAATGGATTGCCAAATGAAGATCCTCATCTCCATTTTAAATTGTTCTTGGAAGGAAGTGATGCTTTCAAGATTGCTGGAGCAACGTAAGATGCCTTAAGGCTGAGGCTCTTTCCTTATTCCTTAAGAGATCGAGTAAGGGCATAGTTAAATTCATTACCATCTGATTCCATCACTACATGGAATGAATTGGCTGATAAATTCCTAATGAAATATTTCCCACCGACAAAGAATGCAAAATTACGAAATGAGATTACCTCCTTCTACCAACTTGAAGATGAGAGTTTGTACGAGGCGTGAGAAAGGTTCAAGGCATTGCTCAAAAGGTGTCCTCATCATGGAATTCCTTATTGCATTCAATTGGATACTTTCTACAATGGGTTGAATTTGAGTACAAGGTTAATGGTGGATGCTTCAGCAAATGGAGCTCTGTTATCCAAATCCTACACTGAAACTTATGAAATTTTGGAGAAAATTGCCAATAATAATTACCAGTGGCCTTCAGCCAGGCAACCAGCAGCAATGGGATCAGCAGGGGTACATAGCATTGATACAATTACAACCTTATCAGCTCAAGTAACCTCATTGACTAACATGGTAAAAGCCATGACAGCTGCTCCAGCAACTGTAAAGCAAGTTACTGAACTTTCTTGTGTCTATTGTGGTGAAGAACATGATTTTGATAATTTTCCTGGAAATCCAGGCTCAGCAAATTATGTGGGTAACTTTAATCGACAACCTCAGAACAACCCATATTCAAATACTTACAACCCAGGCTGGGAACAACACCCAAAATTTCTGATGGAGCAATCAGAATTGAAATGCTCCAACATTGAATGGACTAAGTAGAAACACACAACCACAACCACCTGGTTTTCATCAACAAAGTCAAGGGCAAAAGCATATCAGTCAGGATCCAATCACTTCATTGGAAGCACTAATCAAGGAGTACATTGCAAAGAATGAAGCAATTGTGCAGAGTTAAGTTGTGTCCTTGAGAAACCTTGAGAACCAAATGGGACAATTAACTACAGCAATGAGCAGCAGAACTCAAGGAAGCCTATCTAGTAACACAGAAGACCCTAGGAGAGAAAGCAAAGAACACTGTAAAGTAATTAGCTTGAGATCTGGAAAGAATGTTGATACCCTAGTTGAGGTGACAAAAAATGGGATGAAATGCAATTCAGCTCAAAAACCAACTCAAAAGGGAAGCATGTTACAACATATTTCCCATCAAGACACTGGTGTAAGGGGCCAAGCTACAGCAACTGCAGAAGAAATTCAACTAGATCTTGCTGACAAGAAGTTGTAACACCAGTAGCCACAACCTGCACCAACTTAAACAAACAAAGTTTGGTATCTCCTGAATCTAACCAGTAGTTTAGACATCCACCACCCTTCCCTCAAAGGTTCCAGAAGCAAAAACAAAACAGGCAGTTCAGCAAATTCCTAGAAGTACTGAAGCAACTGCACATAAATATACCTTTTGTACAGGATTTGGAGCAAATGCCAAATTAAGTGAAATTTTTAAAAGATATCTTAGCACGAAAAAGAAGGCTGGGAGAGTTTGAAACTGTTGTTCTAACACAGGAAAGCAGTCATATGCTCCAGAGTAAAATTCCCACAAAATTGAAAGATCCAGGGAGGTTTACAATACCCAGCTCTATAGGGACTAGGTATGCTGGCAGAGCACTTTGTGATTTAGGAGCTAGTATTAACTTGATGCCATTATCTGTATTTAAGCAGCTCGGAGTAGGGGAGTGCAGACCAACAACTGTCACTCTGTAATTAGCTGACAGATCCCATGCGTATCCTGAAGGAAAAATAGAGGATGTACTGGTGAAGGTTGACAAATTCATTTTTCTAGTGGATTTCATTGTACTGGACTTTGAAGCTGACAAAGAGGTACCCATTATACTTGGCAGACCTTTTCTAACAACTGGAAAGACTTTGATAGATGTACAGAAAGGAGAGCTGATTGTGAGAATGAATGATCAGCAAGTCACATTTAATGTACTAAAGGCTATGAGAAACCCTGATGAAATAGAAGATTGAAATTTCCTAAGTGTAGTTGATCTTGTTATAGTAGACAGAATGGACAGATGCTGCAGTAATGTACTTAACAAAGTCACCACCTTTGAGGAGGTCAAAGAGGAAGATGTTGCAGCAATTCAAACAGATTGGATGGACAAACATCAATCTAATAGGCACAACAAGGTTATTGAACACCTGAATCTTTCAGACAGGGAAGTAAAACAACTTTACCATCTATTGAATCATCTCTTAGTTTTGAATTAAAACTGTTACCTTTACATTTAAAGTATGCTTATCTTGGTCAAAACAACACACTCCCTGTAATTATTTCTTATTCTTTGGATGCATGTCAAGAACAAAGCCTAGTAGATTTGCTGGGAAAATACAGAAGAGCAATTGGATTGACAATGGCAGATATAAAGGGGATCAGCCTATCCATATATATGCATAAAATCCTGTTAGAAGATTGTTCCAGCAATTCGGTAGAGCACCAGAGAAGGCTGAATCCTATTATGAAAGAAATGGTGAAGAAAGAAATCATCAAATGGTTAGATGCTGGAATCATATACCCAATATCAGACAGTTCATGGGTAAGCCCAGTTCAGTGTGTCCCAAAGAAATGAGGGATAACAGTAATGGCTAATGAGAAGAATGAACTTATTCCTACAAGGACAATGACTCGATGAAGAGTGTATATGAATTACAGGAAGCTCAACAAAGCCACAAGAAAAGACCATTTCCCACTTCCATTTATAGATAAGATGCTGGACAGACTTGCTGGAAAATAATAATACTATTTCTTAGATGGGTATTCAGGCTACAACCAGATTGCTATAGCACCAAAAGATCAAGAGAAGACTACATTTACCTGGCCTTATGGAACATTTGCCTTCAGAAGAATGCCTTTTGGGCTATGCAATGCTCCAGCAACATTTCAGAGATGCATGATGTCTATATTTTCTGATATGGTAGAGCAGACTTTGGAAGTTTTCATGGATGATTTCTCAGTTTTTGGAGAAACATACAGTAATTGTTTACACAACTTGGAAGAAGTTCTTAAAAGATGTGAAATGACCAACTTAGTACTCAATTGGGAGAAGTGCCATTTCATGGTGCAAGAAGGAATAGTGCTGGGTCACAAGATATCTAAGGATGGTATTGGGGTAGACAAAGCCAAAATAGAGGTAATAGATAAACTGCCACCCCCAACTTCAGTAAAGGGGATTAGGAGTTTTTTAGGTCATGCTGGACTCTAAAGAAGATTCATTAAGGATTTTTCCAAAGTAGCCAAGCCTCTGTGTTCATTGCTGGAGCATGACAAACCATTTCACGTTGACAAAGAATGCCTTTAAGTATTTGGAGAATTTAAAAAAGCCCCCATTTCTGCTCCAGTAGTTATATCTCCAAATTGGAATTTACCATTTGAATTGATGTGTGATGCTAGTGATCATTCTGTGGGAGCAGTATTAGGGCAAAGAAAGGATAAAGCCTTTCATTCCATATACTATGCAAGCAAAACTTTCACTCCAACTTAGATCAATTACACCACTACAGAGAAAGAGTTACTGGCAGTAGTTTTTACTTTTGACAAATTCAGAGCTTACCTGGTAGGTACTAAAGTAACTGTTTACACAGACCATGCAGCTATCAAATATTTAATTTCAAAGAAGGACGCCAAACCAAAATTAATCAGATGGATCTTATTGCTTCAAGAATTTAATCTGGAAATTAAAGATAGAAAAGGGACTGAAAATCAAGTAGCAGACCACTTGTTACGGTTGGAAGCAGACACTAGTACAGTGACAAAGAAAGGCATCACTGAAACTTTCCCAGATGAACAGCTATTGGTAGTACAGCAAGCACAGATGCTGCAGCAGTCAGAATCTCCATGCTATGCAGACTTTGCTAATTATATAGTAAGTGGGTTGCTACCACCTGAGTTGAAGTTTCAAGAGAAAAAGAAATTTCTTCATGATGTTAGAAGCTACCACTGGGATGACCCACATCTATATAAGCTATGCTCAGATCAAGTAATAAGAAGATGTGTTGCAGCAGAAGAAATACCTCATATACTGGAGTCATGTTATGCTGCAGCATACGGATGACATTTTGGGGGTCACAGAACAGCTGCCAAAGTTATGCAATCAGGTTATTTTTGGCCCACTATTTTTAAAGATGCTTATGAATTTGTTAAATATTGTGACAGGTGTCAAAGAACAGGGAATATAACTAGCAGACATGAGATGCCATTGACCAACATACTGGAAGTGGAAGTTTTTTATGTTTGGAGAATAGATTTCATGGGACCCTTTCCCCCATCATTTGGGAATTATATATCCTTGCTGCTGTAGATTATGTTTCCAAGTGGGTGGAAGCTACAGTATTACCTACCAATGATGCTAAAACAGTAGTGACTTTTCTTCAAAAAAATATTTTCTCCAGGTTTAGTACTCCTAGAGCAATTATTAGTGATGAAGGCACACATTTTTGCAACAAAATCTTTGCTGCAGCAATGATGAAATATGGAGTCAGACACAAGATAGCAACAACATATCACCCACAATCCAATGGTCAGGCTGAAGTGTCCAACAGAGAAATTAAAAAGATTTTAGGAAAAGTGGTGAACCCAACAAGGAAGGATTGGTCTTTACATTTGCATGACTCTTTATGGGCCTACAGAACAGCATACGAAACCCCACTCGGCATGTCTCCTTACCGAATTGTTTATGGTAAAGCTTGTCACTTGCCACTAGAGCTGGCGCATAAAGCACATTGGGCACTGAAGAAATTAATCTGGGATATGCATGCTGCAGCAGAGCAAAGGAAACTTCAATTTTGTGAGCTTGATGAATTACGGCTATTTTCATACGAAAATGCAAGAATTTATAAAAAGAGAATAAAACACTGGCACGACAAGCATATTCGACACAGAAAATTCACCCCTGGTCAATTAGTGTTGCTCCACAATACAAGACTAAGATTGTTTCCGGGAAAGCTCAAGTCACGATGGTCTGGCCCATTTAAGCTGTTAAAATCTTACCCTCATGGAGTTTTTGATCTTTTCGATGAACAAACAGGCCACGAATTCAAGGTTGATGGGCACAGGGTTAAGCATTACATACATCTAGCAGCAAAAGGTTCAAAGGAAGTGTTACTCCTTTAAGAACCCAGCTATTGAGCAAAGACAGAAGGTCAGGCTTAAGGACCTTAAATCAAGCGCTTCATAGGAGGCAACCCATTGAGGAGACAACCACTTCAAACCAATTTTGATATCCTTTGTTTTTATAGACAGCTCTTCCTCTTTCCTATTTTAGTTAATCTTGTTTTGCCATTTTAACCATTTATTTTTTATCATTTTACATTATTGCAATCCTTATTTTCGATTTCATTTAATCTATTTATTTTCATAATTTTAGACTTAATGTTAGTTGAAGTAAGTGTGACAATTGAATTCCATATTGACAAATGAAAGTGTCTGGTGGCAGAATTCAGGGGCCAAGAAACCACGTGTCAGACACTTTGGTATGGAGTCTGTAAACGTTGTTGGAATAAGCAAATGGGTGCTGCAGCAAATAATTTTACCGTTACTGTAAATTAAAAGCTGGAGCCTTTCACTTACCGTTGGAGAAGAAATCATGACAGATGGACGCTTGGATATGGATAGCAATTACGAATAAATTTCTGAAATTAATGCCTAATTTAACTAGCCGTGATTTTTGGGATTTCTGTACCAATTTAAAAATATTTCCTTCCCTCATTTATCTTTAGTTACCGTATTTATCTTCAATTGCAAATCCACTATAAAAAGGAGTCACTGTGCTTAAGTGCTCTACGCCATTATTCACCATCTCCTTCGCAAATCCAACTCTCCTAATTCTTAACCTCTTCTTCTCTTTTTACTCTCAGGAATAGTAGCTTCAATTTGTTACTGCTATAGCAATGCCGAGATATAAGAAAACAACATGCCGCCTTAAAGATCCATCACGGTTCCAGAGTTACCACGCTGAAGAAAAATACGAATAATCATAGAGTCGCGTAGGATTCTGGAAGAAAAAAGGTTTCAATTTCCAGACCAACTCATGGGAATAATGCACACAATTCATAATGCTGCAGCAAATCGAGGATGGCTAGAGTTTTGCAAACACCCTCGCAATCCTATACTGCTAGTAGTAATAGAATTTCATGCTAATTTGGTAAGCCCTGATCAGCGCAATATCTGGGTAAGAAACACACTTGTTCCATTAGACTCCCGTGTTATCAATGCTTTTTATAATTTACCTGCTGGAATTACTTGTAAGTATGATAAATTGCGTGAGAAGTTAACCCCGAAAAAGTGGACCACTATTTTTACAACTCTTACCATCAAAGGGGCATCATGGGCTAATGAGGAAGGGCGTGTAGTTAACAGGATAGATTTGAAACCTATTGCTAAGGTGTGGGTGAAATTTTTGAAATCTAGGCTTATGCCCACTACTCACACTACTACAGTTTCACAAGACAGATTGATTTTGCTATATGTCCTTGTTAAAGGGTTTCCCATATATGTGGGTAGCATCATTACAAAAGAAATCCGAGAGGGTGCAGACAAGACTCACCGAACTACTGCTTTATTATTTCCTTCACTTGTCACCAGCATTTGTGTAGTTTCAGGTGTTCGTCTTGAAGCCAGCGATGATCATGTCAAGAATGAGGGTGCCTTTACGGCACGTACAATTGAGAGAGTTGCTGGCGAGAGTGTTGGAATAATCACTAAACTAGCTGCTGTCACAGGAGCACGATGAACTATTGGCTCAGAACAGACCATCCAAGCACTCAACACCAATATCAATCAATGTGTGGAAGCCCAGCAGAGGGAAAATGGTCAGTTTTAGAGTTATCTACAGCACCTGGATAACCAACTACACCAATTTGCTTTGTATATGAAACGCACTCACCGGAACTTCCTTGCTTCCCTGCTCCAGCAGTACAGTTTTGACACCAGTACCACAGGTGCTCCAGTAGAAGCCAGTGAAGAAGCCATTGTTTCAGATAAACCAGCAAAGGAAGGTGCAACTGAACCACTAACAAAGGTAGACTCAGAAGATGCTGAACCATCTGACTAACCTGAGGAAGAATGTGACAAGTCTGAGACTGATAGCTCACCCTCAGAGGCAGAGGATAATTCAGAACAAGAACGTGAAGAACCACATATCCCAACCCAATCCAAAACTATGAAGCACCACCTTATTCAAGAAGAGGAGGATGAAGACCTTAACATGGAACCTCATATTCCAGTCTTTGTAGGCAAAAGAAATGACAAGGGTAAAGCAAAATTGGCAATACCTCCAGCCTCTGAAGATGAAATGGAGCAAGTCGATGCTGAGTTGGCTGCTGCAGCAGCCAGAGAAATGCCTACATATGAGCAAGCCAAGCAACTACTTGAGGTAATTACTGCCATCACAACTGAGGGCCAGGTAGCTGACGCATTGACTCAAAAGACTCCACAGTAAACTCCTAGCCAGCCTATCCGCACCAGTCCAAGCCAACCCAGCAAACGAAAAGGTAGTACGTCTACAGGTACTGCCACAGCAACCCCAGCCACAACTCCTCTTACCCGCCCTACAGCGAAAAAGACAAAGACATTGCCAGCCACCTCCCCAAAGGCTTCACTAAAGGATAAGCTGCGCAATGCATCCAAGAAGCGCTGATAGCATCCTGTCATGGGCTGCAGTCCCCACCACAAGGGAGTACTTTTATCTCATTAGTTTCTCACTAGTATATATATATATATATACCAGAAGGGAAATAGGATCGAAGGAAGGGCGTGTTTTCTTTGGAAAATATTATTGAATGCTTTAATAAAACTGTTGGATAACGCGGAATTGGAACGCGGTTAGTTCTTTTTAACTTGCTTTACCAGATTTGATTAATGAGTTGCTTTGGATTGATGGAATTGCAACGGCTTTATTCAATTTTATATTTTATTCTATACGTGGCGTTGTATCTTCGGAGAGTGAGGTCCTTTCCGAATTCCCAGAAGGAATTTTTCAGAAAGATTTTTAATCCTCCTTTGGACCAGTAGCCCGCATCTCTACGTATTCCAGCCGATATACAGAATAATTGCTTTACCAAATATAATTAGATTGCTTTGAACGTGGTTGGTTTATTTTATTAGATCTTTACCAAATATAATTAAGTTCTTTGACGCCTAGATCATACATCTAAAGCCGGGTGCATACACAGTACCAGATCCGGATCCCGGAAATGGTGCTCTGAAGGATTGGAGGGAGAAGAGAAGAGATACAACTGAGGATTGAGATCTGGTCTCGTTGCCTCAGAGGAACGTACAAGTTTTATGGCAGATCTGATAAAAACTAGTCTACGTTCATGCTTTAAAAGAAATTGCTTTAAATTAAAATACAGAAATTTAAATTACATAAAGGAAATTGCATTAAAAGTAAATTGTGGGAATTTAAAATGCGTAAATTAAATTGCGGAAATTTAAATGGCTGTAAAATCAATTACATGGAAATTAAAACACATACATCTTTTGATTTCTTTAAACTGGAACTTTGCTTTACAATGTTTTTAGATCTTTCCTATGAGAAAGTTTGTAAGAAAGGAAGATTAGAAGACTAGAAGCTCCCTTGATGTCTTGATCATGTCACAAGACGGGGAATGATGCTTTTATGGTGTCTTCACCAGACTTCCGAGAGGGGAAGAAGAAGAAGAAGAAGAAGAGAGAGAGAGAGAGAGAGAAATGAGAGGAAGAGAGAAAGAGAATTCTAAATCTGAAAACTTCTCCGGAGTCTAAGTCCTCCTCTTGGATTATATACACGACTTTAAAATAAACTGTAGCGGCCCTGTAGCGCTTCAACTGTAGCGGGAGCGAGGCTGAACAGTAAGCTTTGGATGTACAGTGCTTTTTATTTTTAGAAATTCGGGTGAAGAGACATGTGCGCTCTCACTTGTGTCCAGAGGACCACCCGGGGGTACAAAAATACGTATTAATACGTATGAAAAGAAAATATATTTACTTTTTTTTAAGTACATGATAAATGTACATAGTGCTTTACAGGAAAATAAATAATTATTTACAATGCTTTATAGGAGAGAAAATGCCAAAACAATCATCTTCATTTTCATCTCCAAGGGAAATGAATGGCTCTTCGTCTTGATCGGTATCTTCATCTGAGGATTCAGCAACAGAAGACTTTGACCGTGAGGTGAGGAGCTGTTCCATTACTTTGAAATATTCATCTTCTGATTTGGCACTTGCCAAGAGAGATTGGGCTTTGGATTTTTGGGTAAGGAAAATTTGTTGGGCTTTGGAATGCTTAATAGATGGTTGGAGAAAGCCTTTGGCAGAAAGCCAGTCTCGAATCAATTTCTCAGTCAATTTGGAGTTTTCATCAAATTTAGACCACCACTTGACTTTGAAAATCCTTTGTAAAACAAGTTGGTTTTCATAGGTATGAAATCGAAGATTCCACATCCAGACCCAAGGGAGGAAGAAATTTGTACAGAAACAGAGAAAGGGGGGAAACCTTTTCTCGGATTCAGAAGGGGTATAATGGGCTTTAAAGAGGGTTAAGCATTGAGAAGCATTTTGGGTTAGGATTTGAGGAGTTGGGCCAAAAATGTTCCACCAATGGTGAAACCAATTTGGGAGGCTTTGTACAGTTATTTTTGAATTGAAGAAAAATAACCATGAATGGGATTTCTTTGGGTTTTGGATAAAAAATGTGTTGTACCAAGCTTGTTGGTAATCCCAGTAGGAATAGGTTAAGCAATGTGGCAAACACATTTGAAAATTTGGAGGGAACCTCCTTTGTGTGTGGAGCTGGTCACCCCACTGATTTGGGCTCAAAACTTTTAAAATGGTAGCCGTTGAATAGGCTGGTTCTTTATGGGTTTCACTGAGAAAGAAATGTTTGAATTTAACAGACTCAGTAACTTCCAAAATGCTTTGATAGTAAGATTGTGGTTTTGTAAAATCCCATGGTTTAAAAAACCAGTTTTTTGGGAAAAACTTTGAAATTGTTTGAAACGGATCAGAATGGTAAAATCCATCTTCTACAGATAAAATATTTTGAAAATGGGTTTTATCAAACCAATCAGAGGTTTTCTTTGAAGGTGTTGGCTGGGAAAGTACAATTTGAGAAAATGAACTTTCTCCAGAGACAACAACATTTTGGGAAGAGGGCTTTGAGACTTCCTTTGGAAAGGGTGTTGTAATGGGCTTTGCAATTGTAATGTCTTCTTTGGGAACAATTTGGCTTTGAGAAAGGTTTTGTAGGGCAAGCATAAGCTCAGGAGATTTGGTAATGGAACTCATCCATTGCTTTATTTGGTCATCAGTGGAAATGGCTTTGTATTTGGTCTCATCTTCTTCGACCATTTCAATCCAGGATTTAATAGGCATGGCTGAAGAAAGTAATTTATCTTTAGAAGGAGTGGATTGGGTTTCTTTGGAGGTGACTTGAGAGTCAGAGTCTTTAAGCACTGCTTTACCTTTATCCTTTCTCTTCGGCGGCATTATCTATTTTGAAGAAATTCTCTTGTTAGAAAATCTGGAACAGAATTTTGATCACCTTTAATAAATTCGATATCAAAATCAAAAACACTTAAAATAGCTTGCCATCGTGCAAAAATTTGTTTTGATGCAATATTTTGAACATCTTTTTCCAAAACATGTTTTGCAGCTTTGCAATGAATTCTAAGTAAAAATTTTTGATTTAATAAATCACTTTGGAATTTAGATATGCATAAGACAATAGAAAGAATTTCTTTTTTGATAGTAGAATAATTTTTCTGACAATCATTCCAGTGTGCAGAAACATACTGTACTATCTGTTTCTTATCATTTTCTTTTTGCTTTAATATACCACCATAAACTATGTCGGATGCATCAGTTTCTACAATTTTAGGGAATGCTGGATTTGCAAGAAATAAACATGGAATGTTTTTAATAATGTTCTTTATATGCTTGACAATCCTAGTATGTTCTTCCGACCATGCAACAGGGGTCTTTTTTAACCTGTCATGCAATGGTTTAGCGATCCTATTGATATTAGGACAGAAATCAAGAACATAATTAAGACTACCCAAAAAACGTTGCAATTGGGTTTTGTCAAGGATTTTATCTGGAAACTTGTCGGTGAAGGCAAGTGACCTTTCGATAGGAGTAATGGTCCCTTTAGAAATGTAATGACCAAGGAACCTGACTTTAGTTTGGAAAAGTGAGATCTTTGAACTAGAAAGAGCTAGACCAGCCTTTCTAGCGGCAAAATAGAAGGTGTTTAAATGTTTGAAATGTTGATCAATACTTTGGGAGAAAATCAACACATCATCAATATAAACAATTCAAAACTCGGAGTAAGGGTTGTAAATATCATTCATAATTCTTTGAAATTCCGAGGGTGCATTCTTTAAACCAAAAGGCATAACAGTCCACTCTTACTGTCCAAATGGAACAGTAAAAGCGGTTTTATAACGGTCATTTGGATGAATTTGAATTTGCCAAAAACCAGATTTCATGTCGAATTTTGAAAATATAAAAGTTGAACACAGTTTTTGGAGCAAATCCTTTTTATTAGGTATTGGATACCTAATCCATTTTAAAGCTTTGTTTAAAGGTTTGTAATTTATGACAAGTCTCGGAGTTCCCCTTTCAATTTCAGAATTCTTGTTGACATAAAAAGCTGCACAAGACCATGGGGATCTCGATTTTACAATGAGTCCTTTGGACTCTAAATCCTTTATTTCATCTTTACAATGTTGCTCTAAATGCATATTCATTTGAATTGGACGGGCTTTAGTGGGTATTTGCCTTTCATCAAAAGAACTTTCATAAGGCAAATCAACCAAATGCTGTTTTTTTTCCCAAAAAGCAGAAGGTAAATCAGCACAAATTTCTTTTTCAATAAGGGTTTTGAAATCAGAAATTTTTCTTTGGACGAAATCATTTTGTAATTGCTTTTCAATTCTTTGGAGACCTAAATCCTTTTTTAGACATAACAAATCAGTTTGTTTGGATTTAAGCATGGCATTAATTTGGTTTTGATAAACAGAACATGCTTTAACAATATTAAGGTTTCTTGTTTTCGGTTTTTCAATAAAAGGGAAAACAAGTCTTTTGGATTTTGCTTTAAAAGATATACTATCATAATTGACAGTATACGGGGTAATCAAATTTATAAACGGTGTTCCCAAAATGACAGTGTGGTGTATGTCATTAGTGAGAAGAAAAGAGGTTCGAAATTCAAAACCACTGTTATGAATAGAAGCATCAACTTTCGATTTAATTTTAAGTTTTGAATTATTGGCGGCAGAAAGCCTCTCATTTGTCTTCTCATGGAATTTCTTTGGAACAACGTCTTCTTTAATACAATTTAAATCGGCACCAGTGTCAAAAAGAGCAATGGTGTCAATTTCAAAATCTTTTGAAAAAATTAAAGTAACCTTTATTAAATACTTCCTGGTGGTGATTTGTTTTAAAACAAATAAAAAATCATTGGACACTGATTCAATGTTTTCAACATTTTGCCCGTTATCACCATCAGTTTCAACTTCTTTGTCTGAATCATCATTTAATTGTTTTTGCAAAAGAAGTTGAATAGTATTAGAATCATGCTTTTGTTTTTCTTTCAAATCCTTAATTTCAAATTTAATATCATTAATTTCTTTTTGAAGATCTTGAATGTTAGGAGCAACCTTTTTTGTTTTCTTTTTTTCCAAAATCTCAGTTAAATCATAAGAAGATTTCTTGACAATTAGAACTTTAGAAGGTTCCGGTTTGTTTGAATCAAGGGTTTTTAAAAGCTTGTCAAGATACTCTTTTTGAAGATTGGGATCAGAAATATGCTTTACAAGCTCGAGAAAAATCTCTTGGTCTTTAGTTAAAACATTTATCTTCTTTAAATAAGAATCCAAGGTATCGGAATCAGTGAAAGAATCAGAGGTATCTGAGTCATTCAACTCATCTACCTGTAGAGGTTCACTGTCTCTCGTCATGGAAGACTCAGAGTCAGAAGACTCTATGAGCAGAGAGGAGATTTTTGAAAGGGTTTCCTCGTCAAGGTCAAGCTCATGGAGCTTTCTGCTCACTCGGCAATACTTTGCAGTATGGCCTTTAATACCACATTTATGACATATGGCATCTTTGTAATTAAATGGGGTCCTAGGATTGGCTCTAAACTCAGGTTTAGCTTTAAACTCTTTCTTTTTAGAGAACTTGGGCTTATTATAAGGCCTCGAAGGTTTCTTATAATATAATTCTCTAGAATTTCGAAAGGGTTTTCTATGGAATCTGGATTTGTGATGTTTCTTGTAAGGTTTTGAAGAACACTTACCATCACAATCTTTGGAAGTAGAAGTCTTAAAGGGGTCATAATTGAATTGTTTACAGAAGCTGCCTAATTCTTGCTTAGACTTCTTAAGTTCCCATTTAAGACGTTTCTGTAATTTCAAATCTTGACAAATCTTTAAGCCTTCTTTGTTGACAAAACTGACAAGTTCACCATAGGTGAGCTCATCATAAGGAATACGGTTATCATAAAGGGCTTTAATGGAATTTCTAACTTTTTCACCTAATAGGGTAGGCAATCCTGCAAGGAATTTCTCCTTCCAAGTTGTATGACTAGCGTCATCCCTAAGGAAAAGTCTGGTGAAAAAGGTGGTTTTATAACTCTGGAATTCACTAAGTTTTCTACACCTCAAATTGTGTAGTAACTCGGCGTTTTTGTCTCTAAGGTGAGAAGGATCACCTATAAAATGGAGGGAAATAGTCAATATCAGGGTAGCTACAGCATCCTGTATTGGATTATTGAACTCGTCAAGAATGGGAGCACCATTCTCATCGACTCGTATGGAGGTTAGGATGTCTAATTGCTGCAAATTGGTGAGAAGATGATCCCACCAACCTTTAAGTTGACCAGTAAAACCAGCAATAAGGATTTCTGCAATGGCTTTGTCAGAAGTTCCTGACTGGGTTTTATAGGCATTAGCTGCCATGGTCATTTGCTGCAATACACCTAGGATGTTGTACTCAGACATTCCATCTATATTCCACTCATAGACAGAGGATGCATTATATCGGGATTGATTTAATGCACTAGGCCTGTTGTCTATGGTCAAATCAGGTGGAGACTTTACAGTTGGGAGTGCTAATTCCCAATGGATTTTGTTGGCTTTAGGAATGGGTTCTTCTTTAAAGGCTTCTAGGTCAGAAGAGGCTATAGACATTTGGTCATGTTCTAATACTCCAATCTTGCTAGATTGAGGAGTATCAGGGGCTATCTGAACTTTACTAGATGAGGAAGAAGCAGCTTCTATCCTATCTAGTTGTTCTCTAATGGCTTTAGCAAAATCTGATTTTGACTCTTGAACAAGCTTTTGACTAGTTTTCGAAACCTGGAAAGGTTTGAAAATAGGTTCTTTAAGCTTTTTGTCAGAATCCGATTTTGATGTAACAGTAGGAATAGCTATGGTTGACTTTTGGAATTGACTTTCTATCCTAGTCAATTGCTTTCCAATGGTATTTAAGTTAGTATTACAGAAATTATTCTGTTGAATAATACTACTTAAATTCGCATCAGAATCATTTGGTTTTGGAATTTTGTAAGGTGAGGCTCTAATCTCAATAGGAGGTTCACCATGATCAATAGTTAAACTCCTAAGAGGGGGATGCTCAGATTGTATGGTTCTATTGCTATCGGAAAGGTTCCACTCAGGGGTTTTCTTCCTAATAGTAATAGGGTTTGACTCTTTAAACGGATAAGAGATGTTGTTGTTTGAAGAATATATCTCAAACCAATCAAAAAACAATATATGAACTTTGTGTGAATTAACAAAATCATAATACTTTTCTTGAATTTCTTTTCTTTGATTTAGAAAATGTTTGAAAAACCAAAGTCTTTTTTCTTTATTTGAATCAGAATAAAAATCATTGTGAAGAAGAGTTTTATCCAATTCAAAATCTTTTTCAATGACATTTATGATATTCTCAGTAACTGATGAGAATGTGGGAAAAGTCGGAGGAGAAGGTTCCTTCTCTTCCTGTCTTTCTCGACTAGTGTATATGGGATGAGGAACACTAGTGGCATAATTTACTGAATGAATAGAGGAACTAGGTATATCCGAAGTGGAAAACCTAGGTTGACTTTGAAGATTTACCTCAGAGGGTATTTTTGTAAATTTTCTTTCTAATGAAGAAATACTTGCAACTGAGCCTTTATCGGAGAATCTGGACGAAGTAGATCTCCTAAATGACAATTTTACTTTACCATCTGAATACTGAGTCACATTTTGCAACTCTGTATTTGGCTCGAGTTGTTTCGGAATCACTGGTGCAGTGGCTCCTTCAAGAATCCATTCGTCTGGAAGATTGACATCTTTCCATTGGATTGGTTTTGGAATAACTGTATTGGCTTTTGACAGGTCAGTCTGCAAGAGAAGAGTTTCTTCTCTTTTTGACTGGAATCTATGCTGCGTGCTAAATGCAGAAATCATGGCTTTGTAAGAGATTTTAAAAATCAAAGCTACAGGGACGGATCCCTCAATCATGTGATAATTATGAGTTTTGATTTGTAAAATCATGCTTTTTAAAATATTTTTGTCTTTAAGAGAAATTGTTATGTTTGGATAACAATTGAATGATATGGGACCTTTACACAGACTCGATTCTATGCTACTTAGTAAAGAATCATTAAAAGAGATGAATCGACCATCTCTCAGGACTGCAAGGATAGAGGTATCAAGACCTTCTTTGGTCAGGGGTTTTATGCCTACTTGAATGAGACCGATATGTATGTAATTAAAACCTTTTTCTTTTAATTTCTTTAAAGACTGTTCAGAAAACAAATGGATTGTTTCAAAAGGCTTTGAAAGAGTTATGTCACGTTCTTCTGTTTTTATGACATAATCATTCTTTAAAAAATCAAGCTTTTTTGTTTTGTAAATCATATCTTTATTAACCTTGGGTAATTCCCAATTACCCAAATTCTATTTTAAAAAGCATGGTGATAACGGGCAAAAGAAGTTGAATAGTATTTCCCTTCTGGTATCAGAGCCAAGAGGAGGAAAGTGTTTTATAGTTCAAAAAATTTGTGTTAAAGATTTGTGTTTTATTTTAATCTCTGTTTGTGTGGTGAATTTTTACTGGTTGTAAGCCCCACCATAGGATAAGTTTTCCATCTAGGGCAGTAAACCCATACCTGTAGCCATACCGATAGGTCTTAGGGTAGACCATAAGTTTTGAACCATGGATTCTCTGCTCTGTAGAGCATCGTCCTTTTCTAGCTCTTCTTCTGGAAGAACTAGTGATTCAAAGAATGTTGTGAGTTCTGAAGAATTTGTTATCGAAGACTTCAATAAAGCAATTGATAATTGGGAATTACCCAAGGTTAATAAAGATATGATTTACAAAACAAAAAAGCTTGATTTTTTAAAGAATGATTATGTCATAAAAACAGAAGAACGTGACATAACTCTTTCAAAGCCTTTTGAAACAATTCATTTGTTTTCTGAACAGTCTTTAAAGAAATTAAAAGAAAAAGGTTTTAATTACATACATATCGGCCTCATTCAAGTAGGCATAAAACCCCTGACCAAAGAAGGTCTTGATACCTCTATCCTTGCAGTCCTGAGAGATGGTCGATTCATCTCTTTTGATGATTCTTTACTAAGTAGTATAGAATCGAGTCTGTGTAAAGGTCCCATATCATTCAATTGTTATCCAAACATAACAATTTCTCTTAAAGACAAAAATATTTTAAAAAGCATGATTTTACAAATCAAAACTCATAATTATCACATGATTGAGGGATCCGTCCCTGTAGCTTTGATTTTTAAAATCTCTTACAAAGCCATGATTTCTGCATTTAGCACGCAGCATAGATTCCAGTCAAAAAAAGAAGAAACTCTTCTCTTGCAGACTGACCTGTCAAAAGCCAATACAGTCATTCCAAAACCAATCCAATGGAAAGATGTCAATCTTCCAGACGAATGGATTCTTGAAGGAGCCACTGCACCAGTGATTCCGAAACAACTCGAGCCAAATACAGAGTTGCAAAATGTGACTCAGTATTCAGATGGTAAAGTAAAATTGTCATTTAGGAGATCTACTTCGTCCAGATTCTCCGATAAAGGCTCAGTTGCAAGTATTTCTTCATTAGAAAGAAAATTTACAAAAATACCCTCTGAGGTAAACTTTCAAAGTCAACCTAGGTTTTCCACATCGGATATACCTAGTTCCTCTATGCATTCAGTAAATTATGCAACTAGTGTTCCCCATCCTATATACACTAGTCGTGAAAGACAGGAAGAGAAGGAACATTCTCCTCCAACTTCTCCCACATTCTCATCAGTCACTGAGAATATCATAAATGTCATTGAAAAAGATTTTGAATTAGATAAAACTCTTTTACACAATGATTTTTATTCTGATTTAAATAAAGAAAAAAGACTTTGGTTTTTCAAACACTTTTTGAACCAAAGAAAAGAAATCCAAGAAAAGTATTACGAATTTGTTAATTCTTACAAAGTTCATATATTGTTTTTTGATTGGTTTGAGATATATTCTTCAAACAACAACATTTCTTATCCTTTTAAAGAGTCAAACCCTATTACTATTAGGAAGAAGACCCCTGAGTGGATCCTCTCCGATAGTAATAAAACCATAGAGTCTGAACACCCCCCTCTTAGGAGTTTGACTATTAATCATGGTGAACCTCCTATTGAAATTAGAGCCTCACCTTACAAAATACCAAATCCAGTTGATTCTGAGGTAAACTTAAGTAGTATTATTCAACAGAATAATTTCTGTAATACTAACTTAAATACCATTGGAAAGCAATTGACTAGGATAGAAAGTCAAATCCAAAAGTCAACCATAACTGTTTCAACTATTCCATCAAAATCGGATTCTGACAAAAAGCTTAAGGAACCCATTTTCAAACCTTTTCAGGTTTCGAAAACTAGCCAAAAGCTTGTGCATGAGTCAAAATCAGATTTTGCCAAAGCCATTAGAGAACAACTAGATAGGATAGAAGCTTCTTCTTCTTCATCTACCAAAGTTCAGATAGCCCCTGATACTCCTCAATCTAGCAAGATTGGAGTATTGGAACATGACTAAGTTTCTATAGCCTCTTCTAACTTAGAACCCTTCAAAGATGAACCCATTCCTAAAGCCAACAAAATCCATTGGGAATTAGCACTCCCAACGGTTAGGTCTCCACCTGATTTGACCATAGACAATAGGCCCAGTGCATTAAATCAATCCCGATATAATGCATCCTCTGTCTATGAGTGGAACATAGATGGAATGTCCGAGTACAACATCTTAGGTGTGTTGCAACAAATGACCATGGCAGCTAATGCCTATAAAACCCAGTCGGGAACTTCTGACAAAGCCATTGCAGAAATTCTCATTGCCGGTTTTACTGGTCAACTTAAAGGATGGTGGGATCATCTTCTCACCAAGTTGCAACAATTAGACATCTTGAACTCTATCCAAAAGGATGAGTATGGTGGCCCCATTCTCGATGAGTTCAATAATCCAATTCAGGATGCAGTAGCTACCCTGATTCTTACCATCTCCCTTCATTTCATAGGTGATCCATCTCACCTTAGGGATAAAAACGCCGAGTTACTACACAATCTTAGGTGTAGGAAACTCAGTGAATTCCAGAATTACAAAACCACCTTCTTTACCAGACTCTTCCTTAGGGATGACGCCAGTCATACAACTTGGAAGGAAAAATTCCTTGCAGGTTTGCCTACCCTATTAGGTGAGAAGGTTAGAAATTCCATTAAAGCCCTATACGATAATCGTATTCCTTATGATGAGCTCACCTATGGTGAACTTGTCAGTTTTGTCAACAAAGAAGGCTTAAATATTTGTCAAGATTTGAAATTACAGAAACGTCTTAAGTGGGAACTTAAGAAGTCTAAGCAAGAATTAGGCAGCTTCTGTAAACAATTCAATTATGACCCCTTTAAGATTTCTACTTCCAAAGATTGTGATGGTAAGTGTTCTTCAAAACCTTACAAGAAACATCACAAATCCATATTCCATAGAAAACCCTTTCGAAATTCTAGAGAATTATATTATAAGAAACCTTCGAGGCATTATAGGTCTGGGTCTGGGGATGGCAAATTCTAGGTCTGGGTCTGGGTTTAGCCGTTCCGGTTCCGGACTCGGATGTTAGTTTGGTATTCTGGATCCGAATATAAACCCGGATAATTTATCTCTGAGTCCGGACCAGGTTTAACCCGAAAAAATCTGGGTTTTCGGATTACGGGTTTCAAACCCGGATGCCTGTATTTTTTTTTCCCTTTTCTAATTCTCTAACAGGCTATGGATACAATGGAAAAAAATACATAGCCGCATAACCAACCAAAAGTAAAAGCAGCAGAATGAGAACCAATGCAACTAGAATCCAACCTTACATCAAAGAAGCAATCAAAAGAACACAAGCCTAAAAAAATTACAAACACAGATCATCTCCCTCAAATCCATTTTCACCCTCGTCAGATTCAACACCAACCTCCTCATAATCCTTCTCCAAAGCAACAAAATCCTCACGGGTTTCAAATAACTCACCTTTCTCAATGCCCTCTTGGCATTACATCAAATCAAATTTGTGGTCCATGTGAAAAAATACCTTAGCAATACTAGTTGAGTTCGCTGTCACAAGCATAGCCCTTTGCACTTTCGCGAGATCACCACTCGAACAGTTGGAGGCTGGTAATTGATACCACACTTGAATCTAGTTTGGCACCAATCAACAAATTGAATGGCAGCTGATGATGATAATGATCAACACAGCCGCAGTGGCAGCAAAACAGCGAGATGGCGATGATGAAAAAGTCAATAGTGGGGGGTTGTGTTGAATTGGTGAAGAGAAGAAGAAATGGGTGGCGGTTGTATTGAGAGAAAGTTGTAAAGTGAAAACTAGGGTTTCCTCTTTCCTTTTGACTTTTTGCTTTTGTATTTATATTTTAAAAAAATTAAAAATATAATATTAAGAATAAAGACATCCGGGTTCGGGTTCGGGTTCTGGATATGCGGGTTGGACTATTCCGGATCCGGACCTGGATATATCCGGGTTTATTAAATTGCTGCCGGATTACGATTTTTTGTATCTAGTACAGGTTGAACCCGGTCCGAATTATCCGGGTTCGTGTAGGTTCGGACCGGGTCCAGGTTATTTTGCCATCCCTAGTTGTCTCTGAATGCATGTGTTTTATGTATGTGTTTATGTATGTGTTGTGTGAAGCTCTGTTATCTGTTATTTTTGTATAGATTTGAAAACCTAATAAAGATAAATTGAGTGCTATTCAGTATTTATAAGAATGCCAAGTAGAGATAGTTATAGATAGAAGTGAAATTATGTCCCAACACTTAGCCTTTGATTGAGTTTTCTGAGACTGCTAGAGCAAAGCCAAAAGAATAGAAAATATCTTAAGTTTGAAGGGAGAAGCATGTTGATTGACTGTGATATTTATGAAATAAAACTCTGCTCCAATGGTTTAAGTTGCTGAGTAACCAGATCTAAGTATGCACCCTATATGCAGAAATGTGCAAAAGGTAGCCAGAGTTATGAGCAGTGTTGTAGCATATTTAAAAAAAAAATCCTCCGTCTAAGGCATTGAGTAGCCAGGTCTGTTCATGAGCCACATGTTCAGCCTTGAGCCAAGATACCTCGAGATAAGATTATACCACAATTATTACTGCAGCAACTCTGATCTAGGTATGGCTTGAGTAATTGGGTGTCATCATTACAAGTGATTGACATTCACATGAAAAATAAATGTTACAGTGAGGAGGTTGATTATCCCCCAGATTATTAATGTTGAAACAATCACAATTTGGAATATGTGAAATGTATGCTGCCATTTTATGAATGAAGTATATCACTATTGAAATTTCTACAGTCCTTTGGTGATGTTACAGTATATCTGGAATTCAATCAAAAGGAAGAACACACACACTATGGATAGAAAGAAGCTTAATTCTAGAACTGATTTACTATAGGCATTTTGTATGATTGGAATTATGATCTGAAGGTGGAAAAATCTTTGTAAATTTTATAAAAGAGCTAAAGTTGTGTGCATGTTTGTTTGCGGGAAATGTTAGTATGTGTCATTACTTGAGGACAAGCAATAGTTTAAGTTTGGGGGTGTGATAACTCTAAGAAATGAGAGTTATTACATCAATTCTAGACTTGAATAAAGGCCATTTAGAGCGCAAATAATGTGTTTTGATTACATTTTGGTGACCTTTTACATAAACATTCATTTTAGTTGAGTCTTAACAAGTTTTGCTTGAATCATAGTAATTTGTGCTAAAAACAGGTTTTAAATTGTAGGTTTTAAATTCATGAGGGGATGTGGAGTCATTAGACGAGAACGTTGAGGAAAGAAGATGGCTACAAAAGAAGAAAAACACAATTGGGAATAATACAGTGCTGATGAGGATGTTAGAGCAACCAGTGCTGCAACAAATCTGAGAGCAATGCGAGAGAAAACTTAGGCACGGATCAACAATAAAATCATGATATGCATGTTTCCTAATTTAAACACATGCATGCTCATGGGCTTTAGTTTTAACCTAATTTGCAATATATAAAGGAGGCATGCACCACATAGAGAGCGGCGGAGAGATTACCATCCAAGTAATTAAAAAGGCAAGAAGAAGAAGAATATCGAGATTGGGAGGAGGACTGTTCAGCATCATTGAAGAACCGAGGAGATTCACTAATCTTTCATCGTACTCAACTCATATTATCTTTCTTCCTTGAAATTATTTGGATGTATTATGTGATCAATTTATTTAAGTTTACTTTTCTCATTCAGAATATGAACTAAATTTAAGTGTAGTTGAGTGACAAATAATCCAATGGGTTCTTGACTGTTCTTATATGTTGTTATGGTATTGCTGTAGCACTATACTCTAATAGTTTTAATAATACAACTGTTATTTCAGTTGACCACCCATTTAATAGTTTCAGTTAAAATAGAGCAGCAAAATGGCATGTCTTAGCGGACATTATTAGAGTATTACTTGTTCTTAAGTTGAGTTTCCTAGATTAAATTAACTTGAATCCCATAAGGGCAATACTCGAAGTTAAGATTTGTGACACTCTAGACATAGGTGTTCACCTTGTACGGTAGAGAGATTAAAGGTTATAATGTCATACCATAAATATATGAGCAACTGGTTATTGTTAGTAGATTTAACGGTATGAGATTTCCAGCATGCGATAGCTGCGGATGCAGATTTATTCTACCCAGTGCTGCAATACTTATTGTAACAGCCGGTACTAATTTGGTAAACAACAGTTACCCTATTAGGAGAGTTTGATCAGTCAACTACTACATTCTCAATTGAATCTTAGACAAATTAACTTAGTTTATTTCGTTACAGTATTAGTTTATTTCTATCTCTCATAATTATTAGTTACGAAAGAATTGTTTGACAAGTGTTTGTTTCGATCTTTAGTTAATTGGCACTATTGTGATTGCTTTAGCATTTTGAGTAACATCAATCCCTGTGGAGACGATCTTGAATACTCATTGCTTTATTACTTATTGTGTATACTTGCACATTGACATTGATAATAATTTATTATAGAAATCAACCAACAGCACCCTTTTCTCAACAACCGTCTTGCACTAATGGCAAATATGACACATGAAAGTAGAAGTTTATGGCCCCCATAGAATTTCACTTCAGCTTCCCCTGGCCTTTTAAACAAAACTTCTTTTTTGAAGCAATCCACAGTAGCACAGTGAGATGCAAGCCAATCCATGCCCAAAATGGCATCGAAATCTCGAATGTCTAAAATAATCAAGTTCGCTCTGAATTCATACTCACCCAATCTAATCATACAATCTCAATACACACTCTTAGTAAGTAGTGACACCCCATTAGGTGTACTAATAACTAAACCGCAATCCAGTGGTTCAGACTCTCGCTTTACATGCATGGAAAAGGTACGGGAAATGAAGGAATGTGTGGATCCAGGAAAGTCGCAAAGGATAACTTGTCATCCTCTAAACACTTCATCACATTAAAAATACGCTATAACTTAATAAACTATGACTCCGTCTTAAGTGGTTCTCTAGAACCATTAAAGCTCTTCCCCCCTAAACTCCTTACACGTTCAATAGTGTTTCCATTACCGACATGTGCTTGAATATGATTCTGCACAACTGGAGTTATGATCTGAGCCAGCCTATCGACTGACTGCTCAATATTCAGGACATTCCCTGGTGTCTGTTGTGCTATTTCATGCGTGGAGGATTAAACTACCCCATCATTCACGGGTTCACTTTCCCCGGCAGGTACAATACCAGAAGTCAACCCAGCTACTAGCCTAGTATAACTACGGCCACGGTTCGGTCAACTACTACGACGAAGCATGATGGTGCCTACAAACTATCAATTCTTAATTTAATAACAATAAAACTTATTCTTAATAATGCATTAAAGTCTACATAATCTAAAACCATCCTCTGATATCAACTGAAACGACCCGCCCCGAACCCTAAGGGCGAGTCCATCTTGTGTCATCAAACTGGATAGATAATAATTTAATTAGTAAGGATTCTACCAAAAATTTGGCAAGGTCTCCTTTATTAATATAGCACTCTCAACTTATAAATATGTAAAGCAAACACTTCCAAAATAATTCAATATACAATCAACTCCAAAAATCAACATCTTCAACTAAAATACTAAATTATTACCCAAGATATCTCCATAGTATCAAAAGATTATATTATAACCAATATTAATATATATTAGTTTATTCTTAATCCCAAAAGAATAATACAACAAAATTATACACTCCCGAAAAAATAAGATGATTAGGATGTCCTAGCAAAAATAATCTATATCTTCTAACATCATCACGTGCCCTAGACTCAAATATATATCTACAGTCGCTGGTGTTGAGTGTTAGAAAATGCATATTCATAAAGGAGAAAACCGTCATTTTACATTTCAAGTCTTACTAACAACCCTTACTTTTATGTATTTAAGCTTCTTGTAATTTACTTATGTGTGTTTTATTTTAATTAAGTATTTTATGTATTTTAGGGGCATCATAGTCATTTCACAATAAACGAGAGATCAGACGTCAAAACAGACATCACTTTTGAACTCAGGACGGTTGAAAACCCTAGGGGGAGCATAAAATGAAAAATGACACTGTTCACATGTACGGTACTGTCTACGTTACTGTTCACGACACTCTTCATATAGACCGATCGATGATGTGTCATTAACTGATGAGGTGTCATGATCCTGTTGGACTTAAATTCTTATGTACTGTTGATGGTGACGTGGCAGCATATCAGTGGACCAAAAATATCGCGTACGGTACATGCATCACACAGGATTATTTTCAACTAAACCGTGTTACTGTTCATCTGCGTGGTCAAACCATGTACTATTCACACGTACTGTTGACTGATGACGTGGTGCAATCCTGAGCGTCCAAACTGTTTTTAATCTGATGGCCATGATTTACTCGATGTATCTATAAAAAGGGAATCTCCCCCCCTAATTTGATATCTCTGAATCCATTTTTGGGCTCTATTTTATGTAATTCCTTCTCCATCTCGTATTTTCTACGTATTTTAATAAATTTCTATTTTGCCCCTAGTTCAATTATGAGTGGCTAATTTTCTTTCAAGCTTGCGTTGAAAGTGAAGTCTCAACATGTGTCATGGGCTTTATTTGGTAAATTTATTTTCTTTTTCCCTCTAATTTTTGTGGATGATTTGACTTTTCGTTGACAAATAATAATAATCTTGTCTAATACCGCCCTGGTTTCACCGGCTTCCTAGTATAAGGTTATTATTATTTGGCACGAAGCCCTTAGCACCATATTGATTGGAGCATTGTTCATGAGGTGTGGATTCCTCCCTCATGATTTAATTGATATTAATAAGGAATATTTAGCCCATGGTGCATGTTGATACGGATCCAGATACCCAAGTACGTCATTTCAATAGATTTATCTTCAATTTATTCTCGCCATTTCAATTCCAATTTTAGGATAATCCAAATCATTTTCATCACAAATCCAACCACCCATTTACAAAATTAATTCTACATATAATTAAAATCCACCTCCTCGTGGGATCGACACTCGTCACCATTGATCTATACTACAATAGATTCGTGTACTTGCGAGTTGAATAAAATTTGTACAACAAGTTTTTGGCGCCGTTGCCGGGAAGGTAAGTAATTTTAATTCATAGAATTAATTTTTGTGAATAATTCCATTTAATTGTTTTCTTGTATTTTTTTCTTTAAAAAAAGAAAAAAAGAGTGAATCTACATTTAAAGGTTAGTATCTCTTTTCTTTTCTCTTCTTTAAAATTCTGTAATTTAATTTTCAATTTATTTTTCTTTGTAATTTTTTTTGTTTATTTTATTAATTTATTTTTAGTTAATTTATTTCACGTATTTTTTTTTTATATTTTTATAGTAAGGTTGTAATAGCACCATAAGGTTAGTATCATAATTTCTCCCTCTTTTTTATTTCTATTTGTTTTGTTCCCATCTTTATTTTTATTTTATTTGTTTTGCATGTATGGTCGTAGGTCATTATTACCTAATCTTGAACCTATAGACCTTGAACTTGAGAAAACACTTCGCACACACAGACACATTAAAAATAGAATGGATTTACAAGCACCACAGGAGAGGCCATTTAAGGACTACTTCAGTCCTTTAGCTAATTTGAGCACATCATGCATAAGATACCCAAATGTAGCTGCTAGGAGCTTTGAACTAAAACCTAGTGTGCTAAATTGTCTCCCCACATTCTATGGCCTAGAAAATGAGGACCCATATAATCATCTAAATGATTTTCATGCTATTTGTCAAACATTTAAATACGAGACTTTTTCAGACAATGATGTTAAACTCATATTATTCTCATTTTCTTTAAAGGATAGAGCTCGTTCATGGCTTAATACATTGCCTGCTAATAGCATTACATCATGGGAACAAATGGTTACAAAATTTTTGAATAAATATTTCCCAGTCCATAAAACCAATGCTATTCGCAGGAAAATCTCAGAGTTTACCCAGAGAGAGAACGAGCAGTTTTTCGAAACATGGGAGCGATTCAATGGGCTACTCTTGAAGTGTCCACATCATGGGTACGAGAAATGACACCAATGCCAATACGTTTTGGAGGGATTATTGCCGAATGTGCAAGAATGGCTAATGGCAACAAGTAGAGGAGATGGTTAAAGGTCTCGTTCGACAAATAGCATCGTTATCGACTGCTAAATCAACAGAGCCACATGACCATGACTCATACTCAGATCAAGCTAATGTCATAGGTGTAATGAGAAAACCATCAAATTACAATCCATACGCCAACACATATAACCCTAGATGGAGAGATCACCCCAATTTTTCATGGTCTCAAGGATTCCAACAGAATGGACCAGCAGCTCCAGCTCCACCAATGCAACAAATTTCTCAAGTTCCTCAAGCCTCTCAGCCCCCATTTAGACCATACAATCAAAACCAGAACTACTCACAACCCAGACCATGGGAGGATGCATTCCAAAATTTCAAGAATGTTACTCACTTCACGATTGAGCAACAGAACCGCACCATTGATGGACTACGAAATGAGTTGAGAGCGGGCTTCAACTCACAAACTCAATCAGTTTCAAGCCTCGAGAAGATGGTGGGACAACTTGCTTCTTCAGTTCAGACCTTGGCAATGACTGTTGAGAAAGGCAAGTTTCCAAGTCAACCAGTGCCTAATCCTAAAGGAGTGCATGAAGCAAGTACCAGTTCACCACAACAGCATGGAGAGGTCAAAGCAGTCATGACCTTGAAAAAAGGAAAAGAAGTCGACAACAAAGTGGAGATGCCGGTGACAAAAGAAAATCAAATTATACCTGTGAGTGTTGAGGACGCATCACCAGAGGAGAGAGAAGAAACTAACCCACGAGAATATGTTCCGAAAGCTCCATTTCTTCAGAGGTTAGCTAGTGGGAAAAAGGAAAAATCTATAGGTAAGATTCTTGAAATCTTCAAATAGGTAAGTGTTAACATCCCTTTACTTAATGTTATAAAGCAAGTTCTATCTTATACCAAGTTTCTTAAAGACCTTTGTACTAAAAAGAGAAATATTCATGTTCAAAAGAAGGCATTTTTAACAGAAAACGTTAGTTCTATACTCCAACATAAAATTCCTTTAAAATGCAAAGACCCAGGCTCCCCCACTATCTCATGTAGCATAGGGAACCACACAATTGAGAATGCTTTGTTGGATTTAGGAGCTAGTGTAAATTTGTTGCCTTACTCAGTATTTTTGAAACTTGGACTGAGAGACTTACACTCAACTCTAGTGGTGTTACAGCTTGCAGATCGGTCCACGAAAATACCTCGTGGTATTGTGGAGGACGTGCTTATCCAAGTAGACAAGTTTTATTTTCCTGTTGATTTCATTGTAATTGACACTAAACCAATACATGATTCAAAGAAGCATATCGCCATTATTCTAGGCCAACATTTCTTGGCAACTGCGGATGCTCACATTCAATGCAGGACTGGAAATATGCAATTGTCCTTCGGCAACATGACTATGAAGTTGAACATCTTCAACATTGCCAAACAACCTCACCATGCAGATGATGGAATTATTGATGTGGATTTAATAAACACATTAATTGATAATACTTTTCTTTCAAACCTTAGTGATGATCCTTTACAAACATGCTTAACTCACTTTGGTTTGGATTTTGATATTGACAGATCGGTCGATGAGGTCAACGCTCTACTTGACTCAACACCATCCATGGACACTAATAAATGGAAGTCAAGAGTTGAACAACTAGCACCATCAGAGAAGAAACTCATCCCATCATCAGAATCACCACCGAAACTCGAGCTCAAACCATTGCCCAACACTCTGGAATATGCATTTTTGGGAGAAGAAAGTACTCTGCCGGTAATCATCTCATCATCCCTCAATGACGAACAAAAAGGTAAGTTGTTGGATGTTTTAAAAGAGCACAAAGGAGCATTAGGATGGACCATAGCAGACATAAAAGGTATAAACCCAGTAGACTGCATGCATTACATTCACCTTGATGAAAATGCTAAATCTACTAGGGAAATGCAACGTCGGTTAAATCCTAACATGAAAGAAGTTGTTAGAACAGAAGTCCTTAAGCTATTAGACGCAGGTATCATTTACCCAATTTCTGATAGTTCATGGGTCAGTCCTGTACAAGTTGTCCCCAAAAAGTCAGGAGTCACAGTAGTTACCAATGCTGATAATGAATTGATACCCACTAGAGTAACTACAGGATGGCGTGTATGCATTGATTATAGAAAGTTGAATTCTGTCACACGTAAAGACCATTTTCCTTTACCATTTATTGATCATATGCTTGATAGATTAGCAGGCCATGAATTTTATTGCTTTCTAGATGGCTACTCAGAATATAATCAGATTCTCATAGCACCAAAAGATAAAAGAAAGCCACTTTCACTTGCCCTTTTGGCACTTTTGCATATAGGAGGGNTGCCAAACAACCTCACCATGCAGATGATGGAATTATTGATGTGGATTTAATAAACACATTAATTGATAATACTTTTCTTTCAAACCTTAGTGATGATCCTTTACAAACATGCTTAACTCACTTTGGTTTGGATTTTGATATTGACAGATCGGTCGATGAGGTCAACGCTCTACTTGACTCAACACCATCCATGGACATTAATAAATGGAAGTCAAGAGTTGAGCAACTAGCACCATCAGAGAAGAAACTCATCCCATCATCAGAATCACCACCGAAACTTAAGCTCAAACCATTGTCGAACACATTGGAATATGTATTTTTAGGAAAAGAAAGTACTCTACCGGTAATCATCTCATCATCCCTAAATGACGAACAAAAAGGTAAGTTGTTAGATGTCTGTCTCTTATACACATCTTTTGAAGTCTTTATGGATGACTTTTCTATCTTCGGTGATTCATTTGATCAATGTTCACATCACCTAACACTAGTTCTGCAGAGATGTATCGAGAAGAATATAGTCTTAAATTGGGAGAAGTGTCATTTTATGGTAAAACAAGGTATTGTTCTCGGTCACATCATTTCAAGCAAAGGTATTGATGTTGACAAAGCCAAGGTGGGTCTCATTTATAATCTTCCTCCACCCAAAACAGTCAGAGAAGTAAGATCTTTCCTTGGGCATGCTAGTTTCTATAGACGTTTCATTAAAGATTTTAGCAAAGTTTCTAGACCCTTATGCAATTTACTTGCTAAGGATGTACCTTTTATCTTTAAAGCAGTTGTTGACATCATCCCCTATCATTCAGGCTCTAAACTGGAGCTTACCATTTGAACTCATGTGTGATGTATCTAATTATGTAGTAGGAGCAATATTAGGACAAAGAGTTTATTGAATTCCCCATGTTATTTACTATGCTAGTATGACATTGAATGATGCACAGTTGAACTATTCAACTACTGAAAAAGAAATGCTAGCAGTAGTGTTTGCATTGGAAAAATTTCGATCATATCTCATTGGTTGTAAAATAATTATATTCACGGATCATGCTGCTCTTAAATATCTTCTCACAAAGAAAGATGCAAAAGCCAGACTAATTCGTTGGGTGTTACTTTTGCAGGAGTTTGACTTGGAATTCAAAGATAAGAAAGGCACAGAAAATGTTGTGGCAGACCACCTCTCTCGTCTCCATTTTGACACAATAACAGAGCCATTAATATTGAATGAGTCATTCCCAGATGAACAATTAATGAGTGTGGAAGTATTACCTTGGTATGCTGATATAGTTAATTATCTTGTTACAGGTAAACTTCCAGAGCATTGGACCAAGCAAGACAAGGCTAAATTCTTTGCAGAAATAAAGAATTTCTTTTGGGATGACCCGTATTTGTTCAAGTATTGTGCAGACCAAATTGTTAGACGATGCGTCCCAGAAAGTGAAATTCAGAATATCCTTTCATTCTGCCATGAACAAGCTTGTGGAGGCCATTTCAGCGCTAAGAAAACAGCGACTAAAGTTTTACAATGTGGTTTCTATTGGCCAACTATATTTCGAGATGCTTACACTTTCTGTTCTTCATGTGATAGGTGTCAACGAATGGGGAGCATTACACGAAGGAACATGATGCCATTAAATCCAATTTTAGTGGTTGAAATTTTTGACGTATGGGGTATCGACTTCATGGGACCCTTTCCCCCATCTTTTGGCCATCAATACATATTGGTTGGTGTTGACTACGTATCGAAATGGGTGGAAGCAATTCCATGCAGAACCAATGATCACAAGGTGGTGATAGGATTTTTGAAAAGCAACATTGTTTCACGCTTTGGATTCCCTCGAGCAATAATCAGTGATGGTGGTGCCCACTTTTGTAACAAAGCATTCAAAGCTCTTTTGACAAAGTATTCAATCACTCACAAAGTGGCGACCCCATATCATCCGCAAACCAATGGCCAAGTTGAGATCTCCAATCGAGAAATATAGCACATATTAGAAAAGACGGTGAGGCCAGATATAAAAGATTGGTCATTAAGACTTGATTATGCATTATGGGCATATATAACAGCTTTCAAGACCCCGATTGGGATGTCACCCAACAGGCTAGTGTATGAAAAAGCTTGCCACCTATCTGTGGAACTCGAGCGTGCATATTGGGCTATCAAGAAATTCAACTTTGACATGCAGCAAGCCAGCTCAGAAAGAAGATTACAGCTGGCAGAACTTGAAGAAATTCGCAATGATGCATATGAAAATGCCAAGATTTACAAGCAACGAATGAAAGTCTTTCACGACAAGCAAATTATAAGAAAATTGTTCACTCCAGGTCAGAAAGTGCTTTTATTCAATTCTCGCTTGCACCTATTCCAGGTAAGTTATGCTCTCGATGGTCTGGCCCCTTTATTATTCATACTGTTTTTCCACATGGGCCAATTGAAATTAAGGATCCAAAAACGGTCTCATATTTAAAGTTAATGGTCAAAGATTAAAGTCATATCTAGAGTACCAACCACATAGAGAAGACACCTAAATAAATTTGAGTGACCCACCAGATTTGAATTGATTTTTTTTCTTTTCGGTGATTTGATTTTTTTTTTCTTTTTATTATTCTTCTGCTAATTGAAATTATTTTTGCATAAGTGTGTTTGTTTAACCATTAATTTTTTTTCTTATCATTGTTAATCATGAGTACCATACTTAGACCGTTCCTCCTGAACATTCTTAAACCACTTCAACGTGTCAAAACTCATCTCAAAAGGCAAATTCAATTTTGTAAAACACATCGTATTTGGACTCTGCAACTACCAGAGTTAGTATCCTATGTTGAGGGTTTAGAGAGCCAACTCAGAGTCATTAAGAGAAGTGTTTACGACATCTAGTTGGAGCTTGAGGTAAATTCAATAAGAGGACGATTTTAATTTTCTTTGTGTGTTTAATTTGTTTTTTCTGTCTGTGTGCTTTAGTTTGTTGTCCCGGTGAAGTGGCGGATAACGGTACTCCGTGACAATCAAGTTGGTTACTTCAGTTTTCCCATAATAACTAATATTTCTGAGGTGAAGGTATGGACAGAAACAAGATTCTAGCGAAGCTTCACAAATGATTCCCTTCACATCCGCAGAATGCCCTCCTTACAATTTATAAAGCTCGGTCCGAACGCATGTGATTGCTCATGAGGAAGAACATACCTGCTGACATCTATTAGTTAATTGAGGCTAAAGTATGATTGGTAGGTGAGTTACCTCCAAAATTTATTGCATACATGCCTGGTTGTGGTAAAGAAAATTATGCAAGAAAACGAAGAGCTCGAAGAATTTCTGTTGCTTGTCATAAGTGTGCCAGAATAAGTTATGATAAAAACCCATGTTCTTTAAGAATGGTGTCTAATAATAGGGAAGGTAAAATTCAATTCATTAGGGATGGCTTGAATAAGGAGTCATTGGATGATATCCTTCTGTCTCTTGAAACGCATCCCAGTGGATATGTGCAAGGAGCGATTCTCCAGTTATGGCCATTATTCCAGAAAGAGCATGCACGATATAGTCTCGGGAATCTGACTATAAACGACCCTGTTTGCCAGTTTATAAGAAAACTGGATGGGAAGCCTATCCTCGACCCATAGAGGGCGTTCAAGCCGTTTCTGGACGTAAAACCAGAGGAAGATGTGAGCCACAGTCGCAACTACCTGTAAATATTCTTTTACTTTACTGTTATTTTATTTCATTTCACAGTTGTTTTATTGGTTGCATTATTGTCTTTAATAATTTTATTACTGTTTGTTGTTTTTTTCCTTTTTACTGTTTGCTTTTTTACTATCGAGCCATGTGCTTTACGCGTTATTTGACACTGACATGCCACCTCATACACAGTTGTGACCCACTGTCACCAAGATTCTTAAATATGACTTTTTGTTAAGTACCCAGAAATTATTTTTGAGAAATATTCCAATGACAGCTACTCCCAATAGATAATTCAAGAATATTTGTGTGCTGTCTGGATTTACCTATGGCAAACATAAAGAGTTCGTTGATGCAGCCATAGATCTTGGTCGAAGCATAGCAGAGAGAAAATTACACTTAGTGTATGGAGGAGGTAACCGAGGGTTATAAAAATTGGTCTCAGAAGCTGCTTTTATCAAAGGGAGCCAAGTCTTAGGCATCATCCCAAGAGCCCTAAAACCTTTGGGCAGTTTGTCCGACTCACCAACTGGCGAAGAGTTAGTCATCTCAGGTATGCAAGAAAGAATAATTGAAATGCTTAATCATGCTTATGCTTTTATTTTCCTTCTAGAAGATCTTGCAACACTAGAGGCACTTATCACACTAGCATCTTGGGCCCATCTCCACATTCACCAGAAACCCATCGGTATGTTAAATGTCAAAAACTTTTATGATGGTTTATTTGCATTTCTTAACCATGCAATTAAAAACTTTTTCGTTCCTTCCCATGCGAAAAAACTTTTTATTTGTGCTCACACTGCTAATAAGCTACTTGATATGTTACAAATCGGAGCCAGACCCCTGGACCTTTGTGTTCGAGCATCCAAATGATGACGGTAACAGTAGCCGCAGTAAGAAGTACAAATTAGATTTAACTCTCCGCCTGTAAAAAATTTTCTTTTGTGTTGCACTACCCAGGTGATGTCTTCTAAACTCTACTTCTTTCCTTTAAAATATTGAGGACACTGTTTCATTCTGGTTATGGGAGGGAATAGTCGATAATTGTGGAATTTTGGTTAAGTTTTTACTAATTTTTTATTGTAGAAACTAACTGTTGCTAACTTTTTGTGTTGAAGATGGCTGAATATGGAGTGTAGTGACTCTAGAAACGCATCTTCATTGTTTTAAAAAAATATTTTAAAAAAATTCAGTCATTTTCTTTTTCTTCATTAAGTTTTGATGTTCATTTTTCTTCTTCTTTTTAATTTCTCCTTTATAAATATACATTTTCAAATATTTGAGTCGAAGATGGCTAAATATGGAGTGTAGTGCCTCTAGAAACACATTTTCTTAGTTAAAAAAAACATTTCTTTTTCTATAATTTTAAGTGTAACTTTTCTGCATGCATATTTTCCTCTCATGTTTAGAATAGGTTTGGGGGTAGAATGTTGTTTAAAAAAAAATTGATTTGTTTTAACATTGGATGACATGATTAATTTCAAATTTTAGTATTTGTATTATCTTTGGTCTTAAGTGATGCCATACTATGTTTGCTACTCTACATGTTGATGTCGGAGACAAATATGAGTTGCTTGAAGGAATGAACATGTCATAATAAGTACCAAGTGAGTTTTTGAGCCTATCATTTTTCTTGGAGAGTAACCATTTTGCCCATTTTTTTTATACAGCTTAGCAGTTTTATACACGATCTTTAGATTTCTTTTGAGTTAACCCTAAAAGAAAAAAACATTATAATAAAAAAAAGAGAAAAAAAAGAAAAAAAAATGTGTGTTGCTACATTTGGAGGCCCATCTAACTAGTAGATATGGAAGATTATTTAGAACCTTAAAAGACGATGGAAATGCCATTTTTGATCTGTTTGAGCCTTTCTAACCATCTCTTTTATGAAATATCCATAGTTAACCCTTTTGAGCCTTTAAAAAAAATATTTTCTTTGACAAACTTATCATCTTGACCCACTCTGATTTAGAGTATTACCAAATATCTTTCATGTTTTATCACCTATTTATGTTTGAGAAAATTGTAAATAATTATTTTGTTCAGTGAAGTTGTGCAAACAAAAACAAAAAAAAAGAGAAAAAAATTTGTTGTTTAAAAAATAAAAAATAAAATAATAACAATAATAGGTGAAATCCACCTTGCAACTTCCAAAAAAAAAATTTGTTTTCCTTATTTCCCTTCTCTGTTAGCTATGTCCCTAGCATATGTTACGTCCTAATAAAAGTCCGTCTTGATTTTAGCGAACTATAGTATGAAGTAGAATCTAATTATATGGGCTAAAAAGATGTAGTGGTGTATAAAATAATAATAATAATAAATAAATAAATTGGGTTGACTATCATTTTTATTTGACTTGAGATCGTATTATTTCTAAGCTAAGGGCATATTTCTGTCATTGTGGTGAGAGCATGTGATATCACTTCTTTATTATTTTCTCTCAATTACCATTCATTGGAGTGACTATTTTTATTGGGTTTAATTTCTTTGTGAGAGTGTCACTACTTCCAGTGAGATTTTGGGGTTTGACATGTCATTCTTGAAAGTAGCTATAACAAAGTCTACTGGGCTGATTCATGTGGATGGTTGATGTGGGTGTGATGTTTCTTTAGATCAATCTACTAGGCTGATTCATGTGGATGGTTGATGTGGGTGTGATGTTTCTTTAGACTGAAAATAATGCTTATACTTTTATTTGATTGTTATCATTAGTCTAATTGAATAAACACGAGTGTTTAAAAAAAATCATTTTGGATTTGAATTTTGTTTTCGCTTTATTTACTAGGGACTAGCAATAACTTAGTTGAGGGGTGTGTTAAGTGTTAGAAAATGCATATTTATAAAGGAGAAAACCGTCATTTTACATTTCAAGTCTTACTAACAATCCTTACTTTTATGTGTTTAAGCTTCTTGTAGTTTAATTATGTGTGTTTTATTTTAATTAAGTATTTTATGTGTTTTAGGGGCATCATAATTATTTCACAATAAACGAGAGATCAGACGGCAAAATGGACATCACTTTTGAACTCAGGACGGTCGAAAACCTTAGGAAGAGTATAAAAGGAAAAATGGCATAGTTCACACGTACGGTACTATTCACTTGTACGGTGCTGTCTATGTTACTATTCACGACACTGTTCATATAGACGGATTGATGACGTGGCATTGAGTGATGATGTGGCATTGACTGATAAGGTGTCACGATCTTGTTGGACTAAAATTCTTATGTACTGTTGATGGTGACGTGGCAGCATATCAGTAGACCAAAAATCTCGCGTATGGTACATGCATCACATAGGATTATTTTCAACCAAATCGTGTTACTGTTCATTCGCGTGGTCAAACCGCATACTATTCACGCGTACTGTTGACTGATGACGTGGCACATCCTGAGCGTCCAAACTGTTTTTAATCCGATGGCCATGATTTACTCGATGTATCTATAAAAAGGGGACCTCCCCCCCTAATTTGATATCTCTGAATCCATTTTTGGGCTCTATTTTCTGTAATTCCTTCTCCATATTGTATTTTCTACGTATTTTAATAAATTTCCATTTTACCCCTAGTTCAATTATGAGTGGCTAATTTTCTTTCAAACTTGCGTTGAACGTGAAGTCTCAACATGTGTCATGGGCTTTATTTGGTAAATTTATTTTCTTTTCCCCTCTAATTTTTGTGGATGATTTGACTTTTCGTCGACAAATAATAATAATCTTGTCTAGTCCCGCCCTGGTTTCACCGGCTCCCTAGTATAAGGTTATTATTATTTGGCACGATAAGCCCTTAGCACCATATTGATTAGAGTGTGGTTCATGAGGTGTGGATTCCCCCCTCATGATTTAATTGGTATTAATAAGGAATATTTAGCCCATTGTGCATATTGATATGGATCCAGATACCCAAATACGTCATTTCAATACATTTATCTTCAATTTATTCTCGTCATTTTAATTCCAATTTTAGGATAATCCAAATCATTTTCATCACAAATCCAACCACCTATTTACAAAATTAATTCTACATATAATTAAAATCCACCTCCTCGTGGGATCGACACTCGTCACCATTGATCTATACTATAATAGATTCATGCACTTGCGAGTTCAATAAAATTTGCACAACAGCTGGGTCAATCTAGTGTACCTGCAACCTCCTGGTAGGAGAGAAAATATAATAAAAATGGGATGAGTATAAAACTTAGTGAGCTCAACGAGTGGATAGTAGTTTTTGAAAATAAATTTTCACTTTAAAAATAAATAATAATCATATCATTTCATCAAACCACATACGAGAGAACATTAATAAATCATTTAATATCTAAATCAGATTACTAACCTTGAAAAGCATATATAAAACATCGTATGTAATAATCATGGAAATCATATCACAATATCATATAAATATACACAAATCTAAAATCATCACTAAACAAGCACCCGAGGAATAATCTCAACGGACAGGTAATGAAGTACTATCTAAGTACCGTTATGCTCCGGAGCTACACAGATAGATAGGAAAGTGCCATCTCATATCTCATCATATCTGTGCATGCATAATCTAGTCCCCGAAGGACAAAAGCGCCCAAACACACTGCCCAAAGCACCTGTGTGCACTCAAACAGGTCCCAAAGGCTTGTATATCATCTGTATCATTTTGTATATGTATCACTGTTATCATCATATCACATGCATATGCCCCCAAAAGGCAAAATCGCCAAAACACACGTCCAAAGCCTCTATGTGTGTTCAGACGGACCCCAAAAACCTTTCATCTCATTTGTATCACTGTATTTGAAGGGGAAGGACGTTGTCCAATGACTTTAAAAACAGCCTCTACACTCATATTCATGTACAATTTAACCATACTTTAAATTATACTTTTCTTTTCATCATCACGTCTTAATCCACTTTTTTTCTTTAAAATATTATCATATATTATCCAAAGTCAATACGGAAAACCATTAACCAAACATTTCAATCAAATATCAATGCGTGAAATTAAATCCATTTTGAGAAAATCATCAAATCAGAACATTTTAAATACTTAATTCGCAAACATGTTTTACCATCAGAATTAACTATGAAAATAGGTGTTGTATATTCCACTCACAATGACGATGTTGAGACTCGGTTATCGCCCACATCCGCGGACTAATTCTCACTCGCGGATCCTCCTAAATCAAGGAAACAACATAATTATTTTTCCTAAATCGGAATTAAAACTAAATTTATGCAATAAACTCGAAACGAACATCTATCCATAATTTACAACTCTTGTGTCGATAAAATTACTAAAATACCTTTGAGTTCGTAAATCATTAAAATACTTCGAAACCATAAACCACTGAATTAGCCTTGGAATCATAATTACAACCGATTCTCAATTTTGGAAATTACAAAAATCTCCATGTGAAATTACTGAATTGCCCTCGCCAGTCAACGGTGACCAGAATATAGTTAATGCTGGCATGGAAGCTCAAGCTTGAAATTCCCAATCTTGCTGAGTCTATTAATGCTAGCGGTGAGTGCCCACACGCCGCAACGATGGCGGAATTTAGCTTGGCAACCGTGAAACTCCAACAATTGGCTAACGGCGAAACAATGACTCTCAGTGGCCGTGGATAATCGGGAATTGAAGAGGGAGTCATGGGAAATAAAACCCAGCAGGTGGCGTCACCCAAAACCGTCAGAATCAACGGCGAGACGGGGTGGGTTTTTACCATGGCTTATCGAGTTTAATCACCGGCTTTCTGGTCGTTAATCGACGATGGGAAATGAAGTGGAATAACAGCCGGCTTCCAAGCTTCAAATCAGTACCTAGCCTGGCAGGCGTGGTGGCTGGAATCGCGAGATATGATCATAGCATATGATTACCTCTTTCTTTTCTTTTTGGTTCTTGAGGTTTCTAAATTTTTTCGCTCACTGATTTTCTTGAAAAATTTTCTGAACCTCCTTACTAGCATAGCCAACTCCTCATCATCCGGCTCACTTTCCCCATCACTCTCATATTTTGTGGATTTTAGAGCAATGCTTTTCTTCTTTTCCTTATTTCCTCTTTCGGCTACCAAATCTTCCTAATAAAAAATAAGAGAATCAATTAAATCATCAATAGGTAAGATATTTAAATCTCTCCATTCCTTAGGTAGCGACCTAATGATTTTCTTAACTTTCTCGCTATTTGAAAAGGTCTTTCCTAGGGCTCCTAGAGTATTCACTATGTCCGTAAATCTAGTATACATAGAATACACACTCTCATTTTGCTCAATTAGGAACAATTCATATTGTCAAGTGCACCTACTAATTTTAGACTCTTTCACTTGATTCGTGCCTTTATAAACAACTTCAAGTTTGTGCCAAATTTCATTAGCACTTTCACAACTAGACACTCTATGAAACTTTTTCTTATCAAGTGCACAAAACAAGGCATTCATAACTTTGGAATTTAGCAAAGTTTTTCTCTTTTCCATTTCATTCCATTCCTGTGAAGGTTTTGGAATGTCTTCCCCGACTTCATTTTTAGTTAAAGGCATAAATGACCATCACATACAACTTCTCAAATTTCATAATCTAGTGCTTCCAATACAGGTAGTCATTTCTGTCAAAGAGCGGTGGTCTAGTTGTGGATTATCCTTCCCTAAAGGTTGAATCATTTTGGGTTGCCATGGATCTTTTACTCTAGATGGTTAAGTCATACCAAATGAAATACAAGTTACGCAACCCAAGAGGGGGGGTGAATTGAGATTTTAAAAACTTATGCAATACAATTCGCACAACAAATCAATCTAACGCCTTAATGGAATAAAAAATAATAAATTCAAAAAAGCATAATAATAAAAGAGTAAGGGAAGAGAAAAATAAACACATGGATTTTTACGTGGCTCGGCAATCCCCGCCTACGTCCACGCCTCCAAGCTAACCAAGCTCGAGGATTTCAGTATCCAAGCCTCCCAAGGCTTCAAGTTCTTACAATTAACTTCCAAGGTGTCATTGAACCTTTACAATCAAGAGATTATCTCTCCAATCTCTTCATCCCAAGTGTTTCTCACACTTGTACACTAACAATTTGATAAGAAATGAAAATTACAACAAAAACTCTCTTTAAGAGTGGATATGCAAATAATAGCACAATAATGATTCAATCTATAATGATTTGCGATTTGGAAGCTCAATAGATGTTATATGATCTTGTTTGTGCTTGCATTAGTCCATAAAATGAAGTTGGAGTTGAGTTTTTATAGTTAAAGCCCGAAAACTAACCGTTGTAGACAAATTACCGTCATATTTAAATTTACTACAGTAACATTGTTCACTAAAATTATACTTTGGCCTAAAAGGTTCTATAATTATAATATGAGCCAAAAAGTCATAAATGTTGCAAATAAGTCCAATTTCAGAATTTTTAAATAATAATTGTCATTCCAAATTTTTTTGAAATTATGATATGGCCCCAAATATATTATTATTTTTCAAAGAGATCATTTTCAAAATTTAACATATTATTTATATTTTTTAAAGTTCTCAAAATCTTTCACTTTAGTCTAAATTTTGAAAATATGAGATTTTTCTCAGGCGGTTAACCGCTCACTCTCTATCCAATTTTGGATTTCAAATGTTTAGATTACATTCGGGTCCTCTAACTTTATAAATTATAGTATGGCCCAAAACCTTTCAAATATTTGCAAAAAGGTCCAACTTCGGAATTCAAAATAATACTTAGTAAATTCAACGATTGCAAAACTTTGCATTTAAGTCCAAATTACTCAAATCCACAAAATATTATATCTTATAAAAATAAAACATTTTAGTTTATGAAAAGTAATTATTTAAATTAATCTCTTGAGTTTCTCAAATGCTAAATCATGCATCAACCGGCTTTACAAGAATTTATCACAATAATTTGTCTGTTGAGCTCTAAAGTTTATTCTTGATTTCGCCGTTGTCCGTTGAGTGCCTTCAACTTGATTTCACTTTATTCACTTGAATAAATATTATCCTTAAAAAACTAGTGAAAATGTGAAATATAATATTTATTAAATCACTTAAGACACATGTTTGTTATCATTAAAATTACATTATGTGTAGCCCTTTAGGCTAACAATTTCTACAACATTAGATAATGACATATAAATTAAATATGATTTATATTCAGTACTTTATTATTTTTATTATGACCATATTTGGCTAAATATATGAATAACTATATTCCTTAAAAACTATTCGGCCAATATAATAAAATAAATTGCGAGGTTGTATTACTTGGCTTGCAATTTGAATATTGCATGTACATGCTTTGGGGCTGGCTGACCTTTAAATTTACAAAACTAACCTTTAAATTTACAAAACTAACCTTTAAATTTTAAGAGTTTAAATGTGTGGTAAATACCACTAATTTGCTATGAATAAAATTTATTATTATTATAATTCCACAATTGTTAAGAAACTTTTAAAATAAAAAAAATATTAAAAGATAGGTGGATATAGATATGTATTTAGATATTAAGATAGATCCAGACCTGCTCCAGACCCGTCTTAGATCCGCATATCGATATCCAAATCCGATCCAAATTCATTTTAAATCGACCCAAATCTGATCCGATTGGATTTGGATCACGTGGATCTTGAGTCAGATCCACTCCATTGCCATCCCTAATTTCCCCCCGTTTCCAGCTTCCTTTTTTATTTATTTTAAATCTTTTACCGCCTCTCTTCTTTTTCGTGAAGTCAAAATTGCTCAAGAGTGGATCGAGAGACTGCCACTAAGATCTTACGACGAGGAGTACCTGCTCAAGAGGAACTCACGCACTCGCTTGTTGAATTTGCATTCGAGGCTTGGGTGTCAGGTGGTGCTGGCGCACGATCTTGAAAGGATGGCCGTGGCTATTCCCGAGCCCAAGTTGTGGGATAGTCCGTAAATTTTTTTTTTGTTAACACGGTGTATTTTTTATGCTCCATTCAATAAGCATTTATAACATATGTTTATTAAAATAAATAACGTAATTCGATCACTTGAATATCTGTTTTCGACTCTTCATTCAGTGAGCATTTAGAATGTCATTAAACTAAGTCACTTGGGTTTTACTAGGTGTGCTTTGGCTGGAGAAGAGGGTGCGATATTTAGTTGGTTGCAGCAGAAGTTGCAAATGGAGGTCTTGTAGTTCAAGTTATTTTAGAGAAAGAGAAAGAAACATAAGTTCTCCAAAAGTATCTATCATTTGAATTAGTAAGTTATACAAAATAAATAAGATTCTAAATAAATGAGCTATCAAGTTCACACTATTTATTAATTTTATTTTATTGAATTTTCTTTAGATGAAGTTAGAGATAAGTAAGTTCCCTCTCTCTCTCTCTCTCTCTCTCTCTCTCTCTCTCTCTATTTTTTTAACCATCCACCACCTGAATGAGTTTGTATGCATTTGCATAAAAATATTCAATAGATTTGCAATTAATATTCTTAAAAAGTATAAATTATGGGTGGGCAAAATCGGATACAAATTGGATTTGAATTAATCCAATTGGATTTTGGATTGTTCGGATCAATGAAAAAGTCATCCAAATAAAAATCCAATTAGAATTTGATCCGAATATATCAGATTCAGATCGGATGAATAATTCAGATTAATTTGGATTCGGTTCGAATCGGTAACATCATATTGAAATCAGATTTGGATGTGTTTGAATAGATCAGAAGAATCTGAAGCACTTGCAAGTTGCAACAAAAAATTTGAAATCACACAAATAAAAGAAAAACGCAGCAAGCAAGCAAATTGAAAAATGAAAGGCAGCAAATTGAAAGTGTTTTCATTTTAACATCAATTATTTTGTTGAGGTCTTTGGTAACAATTGCATCCCAAAATCAAGAAACCTAAATAAGCAGTCAACCTTACCATCACCAAAAGGTAAGGAGAATTATCTGCAAGCAAAAACAAAATCACTAGCAATTCAAGAGACCCAAAACTCTGCAAGTTTTTCGAAGTCAAATAACCTATCCTCATAAGTTACAACTTCTGCACCTTACAAGTTTTGATGGATCATACTCCATTGGAAACCCTTGCAATAAGTAAATAAATGTAGCAGCTGGGTTTAAGACTCGCATGCGGCTTCGGCTGATAGCGTGGCAACGGTGCAGCTCATGGGCTCAAAGGCTGTTGGCTAAGATGTCGTCGGCATGCAGCTGAGGTGTCAACAACAGTTGCTGGTTTTTCTCAAAGTAATTGGTTGTGTTCGTGGGTGATGCGGCTGCATGGTGCTCCATGATTCTTTTCTCTTTTGATTTGGGAATTTAAGGGATTTAAGGCTTTCTTTTTATTTTGTATTTATGTTTAAGTTATATATTATTTTTAATTAATTAATTAATTATATATATATATATATATATATATATACTGTCTCTTATACACATCTGGAAATCATATCACAATATCATATAAATATACACAAATCTAAAATCATCACTAAACAAGCACCCGAGGAATAATCTCAACGGACAGGTAATGAAGTACTATCTAAGTACCGTTATGCTCCGGAGCTACACAGATAGATAGGAAAGTGCCATCTCATATCTCATCATATCTGTGCATGCATAATCTAGTCCCCGAAGGACAAAAGCGCCCAAACACACTGCCCAAAGCACCTGTGTGCACTCAAACAGGTCCCAAAGGCTTGTATATCATCTGTATCATTTTGTATATGTATCACTGTTATCATCATATCACATGCATATGCCCCCAAAAGGCAAAATCGCCAAAACACACGTCCAAAGCCTCTATGTGTGTTCAGACGGACCCCAAAAACCTTTCATCTCATTTGTATCACTGTATTTGAAGGGGAAGGACGTTGTCCAATGACTTTAAAAACAGCCTCTACACTCATATTCATGTACAATTTAACCATACTTTAAATTATACTTTTCTTTTCATCATCACATCTTAATCCACTTTTTTTCTTTAAAATATTATCATATATTATCCAAAGTCAATACGGAAAACCATTAACCAAACATTTCAATCAAATATCAATGCGTGAAATTAAATCCATTTTGAGAAAATCATCAAATCAGAACATTTTAAATACTTAATTCGCAAACATGTTTTACCATCAGAATTAACTATGAAAATAGGTGTTGTATATTCCACTCACAATGACGATGTTGAGACTCGGTTATCGCCCACATCCGCGGACTAATTCTCACTCGCGGATCCTCCTAAATCAAGGAAACAACATAATTATTTTTCCTAAATCGGAATTAAAACTAAATTTATGCAATAAACTCGAAACGAACATCTATCCATAATTTACAACTCTTGTGTCGATAAAATTACTAAAATACCTTTGAGTTCGTAAATCATTAAAATACTTCGAAACCATAAACCACTGAATTAGCCTTGGAATCATAATTACAACCGATTCTCAATTTTGGAAATTACAAAAATCTCCATGTGAAATTACTGAATTGCCCTCGCCAGTCAACGGTGACCAGAATATAGTTAATGCTGGCATGGAAGCTCAAGCTTGAAATTCCCAATCTTGCTGAGTCTATTAATGCTAGCGGTGAGTGCCCACACGCCGCAACGATGGCGGAATTTAGCTTGGCAACCGTGAAACTCCAACAATTGGCTAACGGCGAAACAATGACTCTCAGTGGCCGTGGATAATCGGGAATTGAAGAGGGAGTCATGGGAAATAAAACCCAGCAGGTGGCGTCACCCAAAACCGTCAGAATCAACGGCGAGACGGGGTGGGTTTTTACCATGGCTTATCGAGTTTAATCACCGGCTTTCTGGTCGTTAATCGACGATGGGAAATGAAGTGGAATAACAGCCGGCTTCCAAGCTTCAAATCAGTACCTAGCCTGGCAGGCGTGGTGGCTGGAATCGCGAGATATGATCATAGCATATGATTACCTCTTTCTTTTCTTTTTGGTTCTTGAGGTTTCTAAATTTTTTCGCTCACTGATTTTCTTGAAAAATTTTCTGAACCTCCTTACTAGCATAGCCAACTCCTCATCATCCGGCTCACTTTCCCCATCACTCTCATATTTTGTGGATTTTAGAGCAATGCTTTTCTTCTTTTCCTTATTTCCTCTTTCGGCTACCAAATCTTCCTAATAAAAAATAAGAGAATCAATTAAATCATCAATAGGTAAGATATTTAAATCTCTCCATTCCTTAGGTAGCGACCTAATGATTTTCTTAACTTTCTCGCTATTTGAAAAGGTCTTTCCTAGGGCTCCTAGAGTATTCACTATGTCCGTAAATCTAGTATACATAGAATACACACTCTCATTTTGCTCAATTAGGAACAATTCATATTGTCAAGTGCACCTACTAATTTTAGACTCTTTCACTTGATTCGTGCCTTTATAAACAACTTCAAGTTTGTGCCAAATTTCATTAGCACTTTCACAACTAGACACTCTATGAAACTTTTTCTTATCAAGTGCACAAAACAAGGCATTCATAACTTTGGAATTTAGCAAAGTTTTTCTCTTTTCCATTTCATTCCATTCCTGTGAAGGTTTTGGAATGTCTTCCCCGACTTCATTTTTAGTTAAAGGCATAAATGACCATCACATACAACTTCTCAAATTTCATAATCTAGTGCTTCCAATACAGGTAGTCATTTCTGTCAAAGAGCGGTGGTCTAGTTGTGGATTATCCTTCCCTAAAGGTTGAATCATTTTGGGTTGCCATGGATCTTTTACTCTAGATGGTTAAGTCATACCAAATGAAATACAAGTTACGCAACCCAAGAGGGGGGGTGAATTGAGATTTTAAAAACTTATGCAATACAATTCGCACAACAAATCAATCTAACGCCTTAATGGAATAAAAAATAATAAATTCAAAAAAGCATAATAATAAAAGAGTAAGGGAAGAGAAAAATAAACACATGGATTTTTACGTGGCTCGGCAATCCCCGCCTACGTCCACGCCTCCAAGCTAACCAAGCTCGAGGATTTCAGTATCCAAGCCTCCCAAGGCTTCAAGTTCTTACAATTAACTTCCAAGGTGTCATTGAACCTTTACAATCAAGAGATTATCTCTCCAATCTCTTCATCCCAAGTGTTTCTCACACTTGTACACTAACAATTTGATAAGAAATGAAAATTACAACAAAAACTCTCTTTAAGAGTGGATATGCAAATAATAGCACAATAATGATTCAATCTATAATGATTTGCGATTTGGAAGCTCAATAGATGTTATATGATCTTGTTTGTGCTTGCATTAGTCCATAAAATGAAGTTGGAGTTGAGTTTTTATAGTTAAAGCCCGAAAACTAACCGTTGTAGACAAATTACCGTCATATTTAAATTTACTACAGTAACATTGTTCACTAAAATTATACTTTGGCCTAAAAGGTTCTATAATTATAATATGAGCCAAAAAGTCATAAATGTTGCAAATAAGTCCAATTTCAGAATTTTTAAATAATAATTGTCATTCCAAATTTTTTTGAAATTATGATATGGCCCCAAATATATTATTATTTTTCAAAGAGATCATTTTCAAAATTTAACATATTATTTATATTTTTTAAAGTTCTCAAAATCTTTCACTTTAGTCTAAATTTTGAAAATATGAGATTTTTCTCAGGCGGTTAACCGCTCACTCTCTATCCAATTTTGGATTTCAAATGTTTAGATTACATTCGGGTCCTCTAACTTTATAAATTATAGTATGGCCCAAAACCTTTCAAATATTTGCAAAAAGGTCCAACTTCGGAATTCAAAATAATACTTAGTAAATTCAACGATTGCAAAACTTTGCATTTAAGTCCAAATTACTCAAATCCACAAAATATTATATCTTATAAAAATAAAACATTTTAGTTTATGAAAAGTAATTATTTAAATTAATCTCTTGAGTTTCTCAAATGCTNCTCTCTCTCTCTCTCTCTCTCTCTCTCTCTCTCTCTCTATTTTTTTAACCATCCACCACCTGAATGAGTTTGTATGCATTTGCATAAAAATATTCAATAGATTTGCAATTAATATTCTTAAAAAGTATAAATTATGGGTGGGCAAAATCGGATACAAATTGGATTTGAATTAATCCAATTGGATTTTGGATTGTTCGGATCAATGAAAAAGTCATCCAAATAAAAATCCAATTAGAATTTGATCCGAATATATCAGATTCAGATCGGATGAATAATTCAGATTAATTTGGATTCGGTTCGAATCGGTAACATCATATTGAAATCAGATTTGGATGTGTTTGAATAGATCAGAAGAATCTGAAGCACTTGCAAGTTGCAACAAAAAATTTGAAATCACACAAATAAAAGAAAAACGCAGCAAGCAAGCAAATTGAAAAATGAAAGGCAGCAAATTGAAAGTGTTTTCATTTTAACATCAATTATTTTGTTGAGGTCTTTGGTAACAATTGCATCCCAAAATCAAGAAACCTAAATAAGCAGTCAACCTTACCATCACCAAAAGGTAAGGAGAATTATCTGCAAGCAAAAACAAAATCACTAGCAATTCAAGAGACCCAAAACTCTGCAAGTTTTTCGAAGTCAAATAACCTATCCTCATAAGTTACAACTTCTGCACCTTACAAGTTTTGATGGATCATACTCCATTGGAAACCCTTGCAATAAGTAAATAAATGTAGCAGCTGGGTTTAAGACTCGCATGCGGCTTCGGCTGATAGCGTGGCAACGGTGCAGCTCATGGGCTCAAAGGCTGTTGGCTAAGATGTCGTCGGCATGCAGCTGAGGTGTCAACAACAGTTGCTGGTTTTTCTCAAAGTAATTGGTTGTGTTCGTGGGTGATGCGGCTGCATGGTGCTCCATGATTCTTTTCTCTTTTGATTTGGGAATTTAAGGGATTTAAGGCTTTCTTTTTATTTTGTATTTATGTTTAAGTTATATATTATTTTTAATTAATTAATTAATTATATATATATATATATATATATATATATATATATAAAACTGCTATTCGATCGGATTGATCCAAATTCGATCTGATTCTGATCTGATGCCCACCCCTAGTATGAATTGTCCTTTTAATTGGAAATTTCAATTCAAGTTTCATAAGGAAATTTCTTGAAGGTCAAATATAATACTTTTTTATCTGATTCTTTCTAGAGCTAAAAATTGTAAAAAGTTCGATTTTCCAATTGATAAAACTTACTCGATGCTTTATGATTTGGACCATACTGTATCAGGCAGAAAAGCAGTTTACACTTGTTCTGCTTCTATATGTTGAACAGATCTTTTTATTATAAGACTAAAACCATTTAATAAACCATTTAATAATCTTTTCAGACTATTGAGTCCTTCAACAAAGTTCTAAGGATGTGATTTTTTTGAAACTTGTGAACTGTATAGTGATATTTAAAACATAGAATTTATTTAAGAGTGAATTAATTATATCAAGTATTGAACTATAAATTTTGCTAAATGATATTGTTGCTAACCAAAGTTGGTTGGTGTGAGTGGTTCGGCATTCTCACTCCTTAGGAGAGGTCAGGGGTTCAAGCCCCGCTCTCATATGGAGTCACTACTTTAGCCAGCACTTTACCCGTTACGGGCCGACCCGATGTGAGCGGGGATTAGTCTGGGTTGTGGTAAAGGTGCCTCTCACAATTGAGGTCCACTTAGGACCACCTTGTGGTTCAGACAAAAAAAATGATATTCTTGCTGTGCTACAACTTCTTTGCAAAACTATTAATGGACTTTGTGTCTTCCATGAATATTAAGACCTAAATTAATTTGATGGGATGATGAACAAATTAAAATAGAAATAGATTATTTTGATTTTGGTTTGGTGTTAGAGATTAGATTAAGAATGCGATAAAGGAATCCTTTCTGTAAAAGGAACAAGAGTGGAGCTTAAGCTAATTTACTTGGAAAATTGATATTTTATTATAATTTTGCAAGCCAAAGTTGCAAAAGTTTAGCGGTTGCCAAAAGGCTACAGTTTTTACCACCCCAATTTTAATGGAGAGTAAAATTAAATGTTCTATTTTTGTTCTCAAATGACTTGATGACTGGACTTTTTGCAATACGCCATGGATTTACTAGCGAAATTTCAATAATTAGAGGGTTTATCATCTAGTTTTGTTTCACCAATTTTACTGCCTCTTTAAGATGAATTTAAAGGTGTGTTAGTATCAAGTTCAAGTTATGATTCTCCTTTTTTGGAATTTTTTAATGTTTATTTTGCAGATCCTGTTAAATTATTTATTTATGATTGCTAATGTGTATGTGTTTTTAGTTTATATACATATGGCGGGCATGAAATTGTGGAGCCTTATTTTAGTTTGTACATGGAAGGAAATGTTGTGGCCAAACCGGCGCTTTGAATTGGGAATGCCTGCAGATTCATGTATGCCAGCAATAGAACCAATTAAAATTTAATTGTGTAGTTGAATTTTCCAAAATGAATGTGCATGCACTGAATTGTTTCATTATACATTATGTGCATGCAATAGTGCACAGTAGAGCATATTTAATTAATAGAGACTATATACACACATGCATACTTAATTAGATAGTATATAGCTAGCTATAAATCAAAATAAGAGAGCTGGTCTATATTGATTAACATTTGGTGGTGGACAAAGTTCTTTGGGATACCTATTTGGAAATGGGAGTGGAGAGCCGGAGACTAGTAGTACATGTATTACACCATGAAAGAACTTTCACAATTTCATGATCAATGTGCTACTTATGTTGCTAAGTAATTACAGCCTACAATTGTGAGGTAATATATAAGTAATTTATGGGTGTTTTTTGCTTTCAAATATCTGAGACATTTTTCCTGGTACACTAATTGATTTTATGTACTTATAGGTGGGAAAAAAATGAAACCAGGGAATGGATATTAAATGACCATCTTGTGCTTCTTCTTATTGGTTAATGTTTGATGAAACTTAAATTTAGCACTTTATTGTTTAGAGGTTGTCGAAAACTTAATTTCATATGTACACCTGTGCTTTTCTTTGTCAAACAGAGGTGTAGTTAGATTTTGTGAATTCAAATAATGTATTCGGGATATTTATTATGTGAATTGTAACAAGATTTGACATTTTTAATATATTTTGAGTTTTCTTTTGGTGTAAAACAAACAAGAAAATTATAATTAAAATAAAAATATAGTATTCACCAAAAGTAGCATAACATCAGTAAATACTGACAATAAATACTTAAAATGACATTAATAATTTTTGACGTTATTGAGTTGATGAGTTCCTGATACCATAATAATATAAATCATTGATATGTAAATAATATTATCAAATACTAATACCATTATGTCATTATTTTGGTGATCCTATAGTGACATGAATTACAGACACAAAAATCACTTACACTAAAAATTAGTGTCATTGTATTTTGACTTGTGCATTATTGACGCAATTAACGAGTCAAAAAAAGTAATTACTGACACTAATTTAGTGTCAGTAAAGTCCATTTTTGTAGTAGTGGCAACAATATATGTTGTAGGGATTGGACGTTTCATTGAAGAATCAAAACTTGATTTACTAATTAAATGATAATTCTATTAAATGAGATTTATCATGATACTTTTAGATTTAAATCAGTAATACTTAAAGAGTAAATGATGTGCTTTTATTCTATTTTAGTTATATTTTACATAAATATCTATTTTAGTTTATTTTTAATAAATTGAGTTGTTTTAGAATAATTTGTACTTAGGTTATATGCATAATTGTAGGTGACCAAAAGCTTAAGTTTTAGGGAAGGAATGCTGCAATAAACTTACAGAGATAATGAAAGAACTTGGCTATAGAGGAATTGAAACAAATTTGGAATAGTGCAGATGCTATAGCAATCCTGGAGCAATGACAGACTAGATTTCGCATGCCACAACTAAAAGATTGCAATCTAAAGTTTCTAAAAATGGAGGATACGAGTCATATACTTTCGGTTGCCCTATAGCATTCTGTCTTAATTGTATTTATTTTAATTCCCTATTTCGGCTGACCACCCATTTAGTGGATACTAGCTAAGCAAGAGCTTAAAAAAAGCCCGACTTAGTGGATCTCATTAAAATAATACTTGGTTTTAAATTGGGTTTCTCAACTCAAGTAAATCTCAATTTGAATAGGGTTATGTTTGATCTAAAATTAGTGATGAGCTACACATTGGGATTCATCTTGTACGGTAAATGGAACATAAATAGTTTAATGTTATATTTAATATTAGCGTAACAATTGGTCATTGTTAGTTTGCATTAGGTATAAGCTATGTAACAGGCGACAAGTGAGGATACATGGAGATTCTACCCAGTACTGTAATAGATGTTGTAGTAACGGTACAATAATTAAAAAATAGTCAATGCCATTAATTGAGTTTATTCACTCAACTACTCTATTCTCATTGGTTACATCATTGTGTTTGACATGAGATTTTCTTTATTGCATTTTATTTATTGTATTTTTATTTTAATTAATTTATTAATTTAATAAATTATCTTATTTTAGTTTAGAACAAAACTGCACTATTTAGGTTGCCGTAACAAATCTGATAACATCAATCTTTATAGAGACGATTTAAATACTCATCAGTATATTACTTGTTGTATACACTTGCACATTGACACCTATGGTATTAGAAATTGCACACCAATAAGACAATCAATGTGTTTTGTGATAAAAAATCTACCATCTCTCTAATAGAAGGCAAAGCAAATAGTTCCAAAGGAAAATACATTGATGTTAGTTATCAGTATATACAAGATATAATGGAATGAGGAGAAACAAAAGTTGACTACATTTCTTCATAAGAGATGCTAGTCTATGACCATGGAGTTAAATTTGAATAGTTTTCAGTAAGCATGTAGATGTGATAGGATTAAAATTCACCTAATTGTTCCATAAATGCAAGAAAATTCTAGTTTAAAAGTTCTTGGGGACTCTTAAGAAATCAAACTAAACAATGTGTCATTTTAGCTAATTAAAATAATTTTTGGTCGAAATTGACATATAAATAATGGGTATTAGAAAACAATCAAGAATATAGGTTTATCTTAATGGTTGTTTATGATCTTTGAATTACTTTGTCTAGAATTATAAAGATGAATTGGATCTAAGGAAATTTAGTAAGTTATTATTGGACAAATAATAAAGGAATTTTTATATAAGTCTAATTAATAAGTATGTCCAAATGGGAGCTAATGAATGTCATTAATATTTATATTTATATATAACATTTAAGAGATATAATTATTAATAAGGGATATGTCTCTTAAAGTAAGCTAATACAGTTTAAATAAAAATATAACTACTTTCTTAAGTGATATGACTAATCATGAATATACACAACTTCCTTTATAACTTGAGAGTCATGTATGTCTGAGAAGGTTTGATTAATCATGCATCAATAGTCTATAAACAGACCTTGTTATACGTATTTCAAATCGTCCACAATTTAAGAGTTAAAGACGTTGAGAGTTCTTAGAAACTTCTTTGTCTTAGTATTTCTTAGCTATGACTGATTTTCAATTTAACAAGAATTCTTTTAAGATTACTTTTATAAAGACCAATAATTTAAAATTGTAGTTGAATAAAAACGTGAAAATGGAAATGAATAGAAAAACTCTCGTCTTAATGAAGCAAATGTTCACCAAGATCACCATCCTTGGACTTGCAATGAATTGTAATATTCAAGCAGTTCCCCAATTGATAAAAGATGTTTACATGGATTTTAGGTTTAAAAGAGGCATTGTTCACGGATGTGTGTGAAACAAGACGAAGAGCCAGTAACAGTGTGAATTTGGTGACAACTCATTTTGTTTCTTTTGTTTTCATTGTATAAGAAAATTTCAACTCTCAATATATAAATAGAGGAAAGTGTACCGATAAATTACAACTGTCACTTTAAATAGGGTTAAAGAAACCTCACTTTCCAAAACTTACATACACCCAATACTCTCACACACACTTAAAAGGAAAAACCTCTCAAATACATACACTCTCCAATTGCTCACTAACTCAACAATTCTTTACTTGAATTGTTTCCCTCAATTTTGGGATGCCTTCAATGAATGATTGCTCCTCTATTTATAGCTGAACCTTGCCATGCATGCTAGCCATTTTCAAAGCAAAAGTCTTGGCAATTTTCAAATTTTCAAGGTTTGGTGCCAACCTTAGTGGCACATTCAACCTTTCTATGCTAGCCACATGCATGTTTAACCAATGTAAAAAATGTAGCATGTGCTCAACAATTCTCCACCTTGCCGAAGATTTGTCAAATCTGAGCCGATTATCAATGAACCATCATCCTAAAGTGGTTGCACCTCTATGACTACCTACATACCCAAAATTTGGGATCAAGCCAATCGTAGTTAAAAAATTTCGCAAACTCAACACGTTCGAAGGATTTGAATTAGTTTCAAGCAATGTTTAAACTTAATTCTAGAAATTACCTTTGTCAACATATTTGATGGATTATCTTTGGTATTGATCTTTTTCAACAACACAACACTACTTTGGATAACCTCTCTCACATAATCATATTTCACATGTATGTGCTTTGTTCAAGCATGATATATTTGATTCTTTGCCAGAAATATCACATTTTGATTATCATAGAAAACCTCAATGTTTTTCTAGATTACTTCCAAATCTCTTAATAACTCTTTCAACTAGATAGCTTCCTTTACAGCCTCAATTGCTACCATGTACTCTACTTCTGTAATAGAAAGAGCAATTGTTGACTGTATAATCGACCTCTAACTAATCGGACCTCCACCTAATGTGAATACATAGCCCGCTATTGATCTTTGCTTGTCAAGGTCTCTGGTGAAATCAAAATCACAATATCTAACACATTGTTGACCAGATCCTTCCTGAACAATAATCCAACATCAATTATCTCATACAGATATCGGAGAATCCACTTTACGGTAAGCCAACTATTTTTACTTGGATTATGCATGCATCGACTAACCATATGCACGATTTGAGATATATTGGGCTTGTGCACACTATAGTATACATAAGACTACCCATAGCACTAGCATATGGAACATGAGACATGTAGTCACGCACTTCTTGAGATGGAGGGCATGAAGAATCGCTTAATTTAAAATAATGAGCTAGAGGAGTATAAACTGGTTTCGTTTTGTCATCCATACCAAACTTTTCTAGTACTTTCTTCAAATAAGACTTTTGAGTCACCATACTCCCATTCTTTTATCTCTACAAATCTTTATTCTAAGTATTCTATGTTTATTATCCAAGTCTTTCATCTCGAACTCAGAAGCCAACTGCTTCATTAATCTTTCAATCTCACCTCTATTTTTCAAAGTTATAATCATATCATCAACATAAAATAACGATTAGATAAAAACTCCATCTCGTAATATTTTAAAGTAAACACAACGATCGTGTTCACTTCTATTGAATTTTTGCCCTTGTATAAATTGACCGAATCTCTTGTACCACTGCCTTGGTGATTGTTTCAATTCGTTCAAAGATTTAAACAATCTACACACATGATTCTCCTTTCCAGCAACTTTGAAACCATAAGGCTTAGTTATAATCTCCTCCAAATGTCCATGCAAGAATGTTGTCTTAACATCCAATTGAGCTAACTCTAACTTATATTCAACTATCAAGGCAAGTAAGATACGAATGGATATATGCTTTATAACTGAAGAGAATACTTTATTATAGTCAATACCTTCTTTTTGAACAAAACCTTTTGCTAAGAGTTGATAACTTTATGAAATGAGAGTTATCATAACACTTTTAGACTTGAATAAGTAATATTTAGAGAGTAAATGACATATTTTTATTGTGTTTTACTTATATTCTGCATGAACATCCATTTTAGTTTAATTTTAATAAATTTAGTTTGTTTTAAATTAATTTGTGCTTAGATTATACGCATAATTATAGGTGACTGGAAGCTTAAATTTTAAGTAACATGCAGTAGCTGTTGTTGTAGAACTATTGTTGTAGCACTGTTGCTGTAATCCTTAAGCTTTAACATAGAAGATTCCGCGCAAGACACTTAGAATATTGCGATCTGGAGTTTTCAAATCTAGAAGATACGTGCCCTAGACTTTTGGTTGCCCTAATTCTAAGCTATAAAAGGAGGCCACACGCAAAGAAAAAGAGAGAGCCGTCAACAAAGAAAAAATCCCACAAAGAAAGAACGAGAAAACAAAATTCTTATGGATATGATATGAATACTCCTCAGTATATTACTTATTATGTACACTTGCACATTGACGACCATAGCGTTAGAGATTACACACACGAAGAGCCTTGCCTTATATCGAGTAGTTGTTTGATTTAAAGAACATTGCTTCTTGGTGTAGATTCATTTATTGCCAATAGCCCTTTCTTCACTCAGGTAACTCCACTAGTTCCCAAGTCCGGTTTTGATGAAGAGACTTTATTTCTTCTTCCATGACTAACTTCCATTGATTGTTTTTAGTATTGTGTAATGCCTCACTGAAATCGTTTGGGGAGGTTATCATCAACAACTAAAAGTGCATAGGCTACCACTATGTCTTTAGTAAGCCATCTAGGTTTCTTTATCACTCTTTTTGGTCTTCTTATTGATATACTGTCATTTTTATCTTCTACATCTTTAGTTGTTTCTTTCTCTTATGGGACATCAACAGTAATAACCTTTTCTTCAAAACTTAGGGTCTCTTCTAAAGTTGAAATCTTATTTAATATAGAATTAACTGATACGTATAGAGTTGCACTTAACTCCACTAGTTGTAATGTCTTATTGGTCTTCTTATCCACCTGCTGAGAACTTGAAGTCTTTTAACACAGAGGCTTTATCAAAAGTGACATCTCTTATATATACAAATTTTTTATCTTCAGGATCCCACAACTTATAGCCTTTAAACTCCATATTTAAACCCCACAAAGATAGTTTTTCTTGCACGAGGATTAAACTTATCATTCTTTACATAGTAATAAGCTAGACACCAAAATATACTAATGGAGTCATAGTCTTGTGCATGATTTTCAAATAATATTTCCAGATGGCTGAAACTCTTTTATTTATTTTTCTTTCGAAAACCATGAACTAAATTTATTTATGGTTGAGTGATAAACAATCTTAATACTTCATTGACTGATTATATGTGTTGTTGCATGTTTGCTATAGCACTTTGTTTTGATCATACTTATTTCTATTCATTATTTTGGCTGACCACCCATTTAATGATACTAACTAAGAAAAAGCCACAAAAGGGCATATCTTAGTGGAATATATCAGAGCAATACTTGGTTTTAGATTGGATTTCCTGAGTTCAGTTTTACTTGATTCTGAAGGGCCACGATCATACTAAAATTAGTGATGAACTAGACATAGAGATTCATCTTGTAGGGTAATTAGAACCTAAGCGTGTAAAGTTATATCTTATGTTGGAATAACAATTGGTCACTGTTAGGTTACATATAGATATAAGACATCCAACATGCTACAGCTGAGGATACATAATGATTCTGCCTAGTGTTGTAGCAAATGTTGTAGCAACTAAACCTAAAATTGGAAGAAATAATCAAAACCATTAAGAGAGTTTAATCATTCAACTACTCAATTCTCAATGGCGCTATCATTGTGTGTGACATGAGAATTTACTTTATTGCATTTTATTTTAATTAATTAAGTTATCAATTTTATTATTTGTTTTATTTTTAATTAAAGCAAAATTGCATTGCTGAGATTGCTGTAGAAAATCTAATACTATCAATCCATGTAGAGACGGTCTCGATTACTTATCATTATATTACTTGTTTTGTACACTTGCATATTGACACCAATAGCATCTGGTATCGAGTACCTACTTGCTCGAATTAGCAACATGTGCCGCAGGTATAAAATTAAGTGAATAGTCAGAGTCTTCATCTTTACATGCCATATTCTCTACTATTGGTTTTTTCCCATCTCTCTTTTGAGCCTTCAGATAATCCTTCCTCCAATGGCCCTTTCATGACAAAAGGCACACTCATCTCGATCCATAGTTTTGCTTCTTAATTTGGACTGAGAATTCTTTCCACCGCGCTTCTTCTTTTTTCTCTAGCTAACAAAACTTCAAATGATGTTCTTCGAAATGTTTATAATTTTTTCAAATTTTCAAATTAGTTAATGCAATTCAGACATCTTTGAAGATGATTACACTTTTCCCATATAATAAAGTAGTCACAAAATGGCTATATTCTTCTAGAAGGAGTGCAGTAGAATCATAGCCTTGACTTCATCCTTAATACCTTCATGAAGATTTTTCAAATATACAAGTAACTTCTTAAATCTTGAGACATGATCGTGCATTGATGCCCCAGGCTTCATTTGGAAGCTATACACCTGGCTCATTGCATGAAAGCGATTTTAAAACTTTTCAGCAGGTATTTTTCCTCCCATGTATGCCTCAAAGTCATTGCGCACTCATCATGTTTCACTGGATATTTCACTTCCTTGGTCAAACAAGATCTGATCTTACCACAAGCTTTTTCATTCATATGATCCCAAGTTTCATTGTCATAAAAGTGTTTTTTATTTTTCAGAACAACATCGAGATCGATTTGAATAAGAGCAACCATAAGTTCACACCTCCATATGCCGAAGTTGATTTTTCCATCAAACTTTTCAACATCGATCTTTTGGTCTCCTATAACAAGTGCTGAAAGGAGATGTGACAAGTTTCACTTCACTCTTAAAGTATCTCCTAGAATAGTCTAGGTAGATCTCTCCTTACGCCTGGAAGTTTCACCTTCTACCATTTTCTTAATAAAGTATTCCCACCTGAGAGATTAGTTTCTATGTGTATGTACAAAAAATTGCACCAGGAACGTTCTTAGAAAATATTGGAGGAGTCACATCGGTCTCACTTAAAACCAAGTCTTTTTAGGCTCTTATCACTTTCCTAGACATGCATAAATCCACACTACTAGACAAGCTATTAACCCTCTTAAGTATGAACTGTTGCCTCCATTGTATTTATGAACGGTACCGTATACGTGAACAATATCGTATGAGTAAATAGTGATGTATACATTAAGCACGAACCGTCGGCTCAGATACCACTTGTATTAACATATATATATATATATAATGTTGATGATTTTAATGATTTTCAGGTATGGTGATGATTTGATTGCATGATTGTTTTATATAATGATTTAATGTTATGAGTTGTTGATTTGATAATTGATGGAATAATGGTTCATGATCTCTTTATAGTTGAAGGATTGTGTGATGATTTGTGCATGGAGCTTGTCTGTATGATAATTTATCACAATTTAGGAGTGATATTACTAAACTTGCATTTGAGGTGATGCTTGTTGTTAGGGGGAGATTCTGTCGAAATTTCTACTCGGACGACATAAATAACAAATTTGCTACTCTTTTTCTTTTCCATTAAGTTTTCTTTTTTATGATAAAAGAGGAGAAGAATACATGTATTTAAAATTGTTAACTTAGCTAATTGAAAAATTATTTAAACTTATAATATACTTAAGGAAAACAATTTGTGGAATCATTCTTTAAATACATGAAAGGTTTTTCATCATAAAAAAAGAGGAGATTGCTGATTTTGATGATATCAAAATCAACATTATTAATTTTTTATATTATGAAAATAATGATTTAATTAAAATGTATGAAAAATAATTTGAGTTTTTAAAAACTTAATCATTCTTAATCTTGTTTGATATCATCAAAATCAACATTATAAATTTTGATGATAACAAACAAGATTAAGAATGATTAAGTTTTTAAAAGCTCAAATTATTTTTCATACATTTTAAATAAATCATTATTTTCATAATATAAAGATTTTATACTTGATGGAAAATTAATTTTATGAAATGGGTTGTTTTCAAGTTAATGATCTAAATTGAAAAAGTGTTGAAACTCTGGAAATGGACATATTTGTAAAGTTTTATGAAGATTTGTGCCATAATATAATTATATAAAGTTATGGGGCAAGACTATAATTTTGAAAAATTATGTCACTGTAGCAAATGGCTAACCGTTTACTGAAAACGGTGAACCGATAAATTGTAGAGAGGTATTAATTTATTTTGCAGGTTTCTGGAAATTAACAGCTAACCAATAATTCCAAACGGCTAACCGATAATTCCAAACGGCTAATCGTTTACTTGAAATTCAGCCAACGGTCATTTGGACTAGTCAAAATGGTAAACTGATAACCATTAACGGAGATCTAATTTCTCTCAAAAAGTCAACAATGGTTAGTTTTTAGCTCCAACTATAAAATGGCTCAATCAAATTCAAAGAAGATGAGATCTAAGCGTTATCATTGAGCTTGCTACTGAGCATATAACCATTATTGAGCTTTAAAATTGTTTTTGTTTCTTTGGTTCACACATTGAGCATTTATTTATAATCAAACACATTGTGTGAGAGAAAATTCATTTGTAATCTTTATCCTTGAGAGGTTGTAAGTGTTGGGATACACTTGGGTTAATTTAATTGTTGGGGATAATCTCTTGTTGTAACGGTCTATTGACACCTTGAAAGTCAATTGTAAGAGTTATTGAAGCCTTGAAGGGTTGCATAATAAAATCCTAAAACCCGATGAGCTTGGAGGCGTGGATGTAGGCACGGTTGGCCGATCCACGTAAATCCAATGTTTGCTCTCTTACCCTATCTCTTTATTTTTCATTGCGCATTAATTTATTTATTTCGAATTTGGTTGCTTAGTCTATATTGCATTAAGTTGTAGTTGCATAAATTTTTAGAATCTCAATTCACCCCCCTCTTGGGTTGCCTAGCTATTAATTTAACTTATTGTGCGTGGAATACAGAATCAAGTGCACCAAATAATCACAACAAAAAATAAAAGACACAAGAATTTTACGTGGTTCGGCAATTATGCATACGTCCATAGGAACAAGAGAAAAATAATTGTATTACTAACAATTATTAGAGTATAAGATTTGCGTAAAGACACATCACTTTCCAAAACTCAAATACATCAAGCACTCTTACACACACTTGAAAGGAAAAACTTCTCAAATACACACACTCTCCGATTGCTCACTTTCTCACCATTCTTCACTTGAATTGTTTCTCTCAATTTTGGGATTCCTTCAATGAATGAATGCTCCTCTATTTATAATTGAACCTTGGCAAGTATACTAGCCATTTTTAAAGCAAAAGTCTTGTCACTTTTCAAATTTTCAAGGTTTGATGCCATCCTTGGTGGCACATTCAACCTTTCTATACTAGCCACATGCATGTTTAACCAATGTAAAAAAGGTTGCATGTGCCCAACATAAGGTGTGCCAAATATGTCATATGAAGAAACATGATGCATGAAAAGTGGATATTATTTTTAATATTTTGGACCTGTATTGTATATCTCACTATCGATTATGGTATTTTTGTTTCTCTGTCTTTTATAATTCTTTTCAACGGATAGGAAAGATTCAAATTTCTTTTTTTTTTTATGCATAATACTTAGATGTGAAAGTTATAGTATAGAATAAGAAACCAATCTTATCCTTCAAAATATGGTAATTGGTGACATATTATTTTGCTAATGTGGGTGTTGCATGTTCATTGGATATTAATTTGGTGAGAGCCTTCGTCCGCCTCAGTAAATAAATGTTTCGAGAGCATTAATCCTAGGAATTGAGTTTCATTTTATTAAACATTTTGTAGCTTAACATGTGTGTTATTGTTGTTGTTATATAAAGGATTGTTAAAACATGAATATTGAGTGTGATAAGTTGTCTTGAATGTGTTCACTATCCTTTAAAGCCTTGGTTTGGATTGAATTTATTCCTGGTAAATTCTACATTTTGATTGTGCATGCTTCAAAATAGTTTATCTATTGATGAGATTCTACGGGGTCGCAGGATATGTTATTTCCACTCGCTTGCTTTGTTCATTGTAAATTTGCTTCTTCTCTCTAGTAGTGGCTATTTGAGAGGTTCCATTTGGTTTTACCTATGTTTGGTTCAGTGGTTGACTTATGGCACTTTGTAATCCATGTGAATTTCAGCCCTCAATTATTGCATGTATGGATTCTCAGCTGCTACTCTATGTTTTTCTTTGCAAGTTTTGAAATAAGGTTCGTTTTGATAACATGAACCCTTCTATTTACCAAATCCAAGATAATTATAAGGCTCATTTGGTTCATTTTGCAAAACTTAGTCCTGGTTATGCTTTTGATGGTTAAGATAGAGACATAATGGCCTCTCTTGGTTTGCCTTTTTCTATAGGCAAGGCCCCAAAAAATCCTTATTCTTAATTAGAAACTTCTTGAAATGAGTTGTGTAAAAGCTAATTCTGAAGCTTTATCGAAAGAAAAGTAGGCTAGTGCTGTGGCAGCCATTGTTTTTTTGAGATTTTAGCAGATAATTTCTTGGAGTTATTGCATTCCTTTAGGAGATCATACAACCTATTACGCTGAGAGTTTTGCAATTATTCTTGCTATTAGGTTTGCATACAGTAAGGGTTGGAAACTTTGAAGATAGAATGTGATTCTATGTTGATTTTACATTTCTTTAGCAATAAGTCGCTTCAGCCTTTGGGGACCTTATGAAAACATTGGTTGAATTGTTATCATACCCTCAGTTAGATGGACTTCAAAATTAGTCACTCTTTTAATGAAGTTAATTATGTGGCAGATGTTGAGTGTTAGAAAATGTATATTTATGAAGGAGAAAATCGTCATTTTACACTATAAGTTTTACTAACACCTTTACTTTTATGAATTTAACCTTCTTTTGATTTAATTCCATGCGTTTTATTTTAATAAAGTATTTTATGTATTTTAGGGGCATTATAGTCATTTCATAATAAAGGAGAGATCAGACGGCAAAACGGACATCACTTTTGAACTCAGGACAGTCGAAAACCTTAGGAGGAGCATAAAAGGAAAAATTGCACTATTCACATGTACGGTACTATTCACGTGTACAATACTGTATATGTTACTGTTCACGACACTGTTCACATAGACGGATGATGACGTGGCATTGACCGATGATGTGGTATTGACTGATGAGGTGTCACGATCCTGTTGGGCTAAAATTCTTATGTACTGTTGATGGTGACGTGGCAGCATATCAGTGGATGAAAAATCTCGCGTACGGTACATGCATCACACAGGATTATTGTCAACCAAACCGCGTTA
>MKYO02011453.1:187490-358821 GCA_002013955.2 Citrus medica | reverse complement strand
TATTTAGCCCATGATGCATGTTGATACGGATCCAGATACCCAAGTACGTCATTTCAATAGAATTCTCTTCAATTTATTCTCGCCATTTCAATTCCAATTTCAGAATTTATTCTCGTCATTTTAATTTAAGTTTTAGCATATTCCAAGTCATTTCCACCACAAATCCAATCATCTCATACAAAATTAATTCTATATATAATTAAAATCAACCTCCTCGTGGGATCGACACTCGTCACCATTGATCTATACTACAATAGATTCGTGCGCTTGCGAGTTCATTAAAATTTGCACAACAGCAGATGACACAATTCAAAAGTATTCATTACACCCAAGTATAAGTGTGTCATGTTATAATATAAGATGGTGAGGCCGAGTCGATCCACACGAAAAAGATTTAATTTGTTTATTTCTTTTAATTTATCTAAAAACCATGTATATATATATGTATGTATGTATGTATGTATGTATGTATGTATGTATGTATGTATATGTATATATATATGTATGTATGTATGTATGTATATTTGTATGTTTGTATGTATGCATGTATATATGAGAGAAACTATGGCAATAAATTAGTGGGGGCTATGGATCCACTTTTACTAGTAAATATAAGTTTATAAATTCTTTTCTTTTTATTTTGTTGTTGCCAAAAAGATTAATTATATAAATTATAATTGTTTTCCTAGGAATTTCATTATAGATTAACCACTTAATGTTCCAAATTTTAATTTGTCTACAAAAAGTCAAAATACCATTTTATCATATTTTATGTTAAGATATTAAGAATCTATTGTGCCAAACTTCCTTATTTGTCTATAATACATCAAAATTTCAAAATATAAAATCTGAATAAAATCAAATATAAAAGAATTTAAATTACATAATTAAAAATAGAATTTTATCAAATCATATTCTTCTACTAAGAGTTTCACCTTACCTAACTGTTATTATTTAGCTAAATATAATTAAAATAAAAATAATTGTTAAAATTAAATTGTGTATAATAATACATGGTGGCTCCAGTTTATTATTTAGGAATGCTTAATTATAATAAAACACACATAATTAAATCACAATGGACTTAAATACATAAAAGTGGGGATGTTAGTGAGACTTGGAGTGTAAAATGACAATTTTATCCTTTATAAATATACACTTTCTAGCACTCAACATATATGTTGTAGCACCATTGCTGTAGTAATTCTGGAGCATTGACGAAGAAGATTTCACGCGAGATACTTAGAAGATTGCGATCTAAAGTTTCCTAAACTGGAAGATGCACACCCTAGACTTCTGGTTGCCTTAATTCTAAGCTATAAAAGAGGCACACATGCAAAGAAAAAGAGAGTCGTCACATAAAAGAGAAAAATTGCAGAAAAACAAAAGAAAAGAATAATCAAGAGAGAGATCGAAGGCTGACAGGGGACAAATCACAGAAATAAAATAAAAATTAGTTATTCTTCTTATTTTCTTGTTTCAATTTATTCACAGGGATGTATTTGATAGTTAAAACTATTTTATTTATTTTTCTTTCACAAATCATGAATTGAATTTAACTATATTTGAGCATTAAACAATCTTAATAGATATTTGACTGATATACGTGTGTTGCTCTATGTTTACTGCAGCGTTTTGCCTTAATTGATTTATTTTAATTCTCTATTTTGGCTTACCACCCATTTAGGGATATTAGACGAAAAACAGACTAAAAAATGAATGACTTAGTTGATCTCATTAAGGCAACACTTCGTTTTAGATTGGGTTTCTCAAGTTGAGTTAATCTTAATTTGAATAGGACTATGCTTAATTTAAAATTAGTGATGAACTAGACATAGCGATTTACCTTATAGGGTAAATAGAACCGAGATAGTTTAATGCTATATTTAATGTTGGTAACTATGGGTCACTATTAGGTTACATTAGATATAAGATATCCAGCAGGCAATAACTGAGAATGCATAAGAGATTCTTCCTAATGTTGTAGTAGATGCTATAGCAACATGTTCTCAATTAGAAAAATATTCAACACCATTAAGTGAGTTTATTTACTCAACTATTCTATTCCCATCAATTTTATCCTTATTTTTTATGTGAGAATTTTCTTTCTTGAATTTCTATTTATTGCATTTTTATTTAGTTACTTATTAGTTTCATAAATTGTCTGTTTTAATTTAGAACAAAACTGCAATATTAAGATTGTTGTAGCAAGTCTGATAGTATCAATCTTTATGGAACCGATATGAATACTCATCAGTATATTACTTTTTGTTTACACTTGCACATTGACACTCATAGCATTAGAGAAAACACACAACAAACACAAAAAAAATAATCTTGGTAAATTTAATCCAAAATTTGATGTTGGTATCTTTCTTGGTTATTCAAGCACAAGCAAAGCTTATAGAGTATAGAACTTTGGTTATAGAGGAATCTATACATGTTACATTTGATGAGTCTAACCCTTTCTCCACAGAGAAAATTATTGTTGATGATGATACAGATGAAGAGTTGCAAGATGATACATCATATGAAAATGAAGCAGAGCAACAAGAAGGAACTAATTTGAAGCCAAATGAACATACTTCTTAAACACTCCTCAAGGAGTGGAGGCATGTTTTTTCTCACTTTAAAGACTTAATTTTAGGAGATCTCTCATGAGGTGTTACCACTTGATCATCACTTAGAAAAACATGTGAGCATACTGTATTTATATCTCAAATTGAACCAAAACCTTTCCGGATGTAGAAAATGATAAATCTTGGATTATGGCAATGCAATAGGAGTTAAATCAATTTAAGAGAAAACAATGTGTCGAAATTAGTTCCTAAACCAGAACATCAATCTATTATAGGCACTAAATGGGTATTTAGGAATAAAATGAATGAATCCAGTATTGTGCAGGGAATAAAGCTAGATTAGTGGCTCAAGGATACAACCAAGAAGAAAGAATTGATTTTGATGAAACTTTTACAACTGTAACTATCAGAAAGAGCTCTAGTTTTACCGTTTTTCTCATATAGATGTTGTTAGGAATATTTGTAGATGTTGAGACCTTTCTGACTATGTTTGCTCACTGCCTTTTCGGTATTAATTGTTGCCCATGCATATTAGAATCCTTTATAGTATTTTACAGCATATAGTTACTCCTAGGAAAGGGCATAGTGATGAGGTCACTCGCTTGGATATTGGTTTGCGGGACTGTCTTCTCAGAAGGCATCCGGTTAACCTTGGTTATATTATACTTTGTCACATGTTGTTTACACCTGTAGTGAACAACATACTTCTTCCCTATGGTAGTATTATCACTAGGATCTTGAGGCATTTTAGGATTCCCATTACTGAGCCTGTGTATGATGAGACTAAGAGGCTGGGAGATGAGATTATTCTCGAAATCGATTTTCATAGGCGTAATGGGAGAATGGGTGAAGATTACTTCATCAAAGAATAAGAACACACTTTTAGCTCCTGAGGATGATTGTCTGCTTAATGATATCTATTTTGTCGATCTGTCGATAAGCTACCCAACTTTCGATTAGGAGCCAAACCTCGAGTTCCTCATCGAGCTACAACTGCACACGCGGAGGAGCCAGAGGAGCAGGAGGAGCATGATTTTTATACTGATGTGCCTCTAACTTCTGCAGATTCTTCAAAATCTAAGGACTTAATGCATCAGCTTCTTAGCGAGGTTCGCACTCTTTCATTACAATAGCAGTAACTTCCATCTCACTTTGATACTTTTCAGCAGTTCATCTTAGATCAGCAGTAAGAGCTTCGTGATGGTAAGAGACACATCCTCACTGCCCTCTGTTTCCCTCCCGCTGAGTTTTCATCACAGCTACCTCCTTCGCATATATTTTTGTGTTTTATGTTTTCCCTTGTTTCGAACATACATTTCTTTGTCATTTTATATTTTGGATGATATAATTATGCCGTATGTACTTTTTTAGCTTTTATAATGGTATTTAGATTGCTTGATGATTATTGATTATATGCATATTGTTTATTGGGTTGACAATTGTTTTTTGTTGTTGGATTGTTAAGCTTGAGATAATTTGATTTTGTTGGAGTTGAGTTGATTTGAGATTATATGGAAATGTCTTTAACTATTTTTGTATTTGAGGATATACTCATTTTTAAGGAGAGATTCTGCCGAAATATTTGCTCGCACAAAATGGGTAATATTTGCACTTCTATCTTTAGCCTTTTATAATTTTTTTTCCTTGTGATGATGAAAGGGGAGATATATATCTTTGTTATGATAAAATATTGTTGGATACATATGCTTTTGGTTAAAACTTGATTGGCCATCTACTAAGGGGGAGTACATACTTAAGCAGAGCAAAATTACATAATCTTTTAACGTTTATCATCATAAAAAAAGAGGTGATTGTTAACTTATTTGTATCCATAATAATGATTTTGATGATAACAAACGTGTTTTTAAATTGATAACAAACACATTTTTTAAGCCGTATAATATTCAAATCATAGAATAATCTTTTGGAAATAAATAGATAACTGTTAATAACTAAACGACACACCGAATTTATAAGGTTTAATAAAATCTAAGAAAATGGTGAACTGTTTATTAAAAACGGCAAACCATAGCATTCCAGAGAATAATAATTTGATAACGGTACACTATTTGGGAATAATCGTAATCTGATTGCATTCCAGATAGTAAGTTTCTAGATAACGGCAAACTGTTTATGAATAATAGTAATCTGATTGCATTCTAGAGAGTAAGTCTCTAGATAAAGGCAAACAATTTATGATTAAAGGAAATCCAGTTGCATTCTAGAGAGCAGTTTCCTGATATCGACAAACCGTTTATTATTAGTGTAAACCGATAACAAAACAGAGAGCAATCATCTTGCAAACAGTAAACCGTTTGTGTCAAATGGATAATTGATACTCTTGGACATGATTATGGAGTGATAACAATGATCTGACTTCTTAAAAATGGTGATCCGACTATTTGAATTTTTGGCACAACGGTCACTTGCTCAAGTAAAAATGGTAATCCAACAGTGACTAATGGGGATTCGATTTGGTACAAAAAGTCAACAACAACTTGTTTTTAGCTCCAACTATAAAATGGCTCAATCAAATTCAAATAAAAATTGATCCAATCATTATCATTGAGCTTACTATTGAGTATACAACCATTATTAAGCTTCAAACTTGTTTTTTTTTTCATTTATTCACACATTGATCTATTATATGTAATCTAACACATTGTGTGAGAGAAAATTTATTTGTAATCTTTATTTTGAGTAATTGTAAGTGTGGAATACACTAAGGGTTAAGAGATTGGAGATAATTCATTGTTGTAAAGGTCTATTGACACCTTGGAAGTCAATTGTGAGAATGGTTGAAGCCTTGTAGGCTTGCTTAGTGGAATTCTCAAGTCCGGTGAACTTAGAGGCGTGGACGTAGGCATGGTTAGGCAAACCACGTAAAAATCACGTGTTTGCTCTCTCTTACCCTATCTCTTTATTTTTTATTACACATTAATTTGTTTATTTCAAATTTGATCTTTTTTTTTAAATTGCAATTAGCTTGTTGATTGCTTAAATTTTTTAGAAACCCAATTCACCTCTTGGGTTGCCTAATTAATATTTAAGCTACATATCAACATTCCTTTTGTGGAAGCACTCGAACAAATGCCAAATTATGTGACGTTCTTGAAAGATATTTTAGCAAGGAAAATGAGGCTTAAAGAGTTTAAAACAGTTGCTCTAACTCAAAAATGCAGCCATATGCTACAGAATAGAATCCCTCAAAAGTTAAAAGATCCAGGGAGCTTTATAATTCCATGCTCCATTGAAACTAAATATAATGGTAGGGCACTTTGTGATTTGGTGGCGAACATCATTCTTATGTCGTTATCAGTGTTTAAGCAATTAGGACTTGGAGAAGTTAGGCCAATAATAGTTCAACTTACTGACCGATCTCACACTTATCCAGAAAGAAAGATTAAAGATGTATTGGTAAAAGTGGATAAATTTATTTTTCCAATTGATTTCATAGTTTTGGATTTTAAGCAGACAAAAAAGTACCGATCATTCTAGAATGACCCTTTTTAGCTACAGGAAAGACTTTAATTGATGTGCAAAAAGGAGAATTGACTATATGGATGAATGATCAACAAGTTACGTTCAATGTGCTGAATGCAATGAAGAGTCCAAATCAGGTTGAAGATTGTAATTTTATCAATGTTGTGGACTTTACTACAACAAAAAAGTTAAACAGTTGCTACAGTAAGGAGGAAATCAATGTTGTAACATTTGAAGAATTTGAAGATAAGGATCCTAAAGCAGCTGACATCGCATGGTCAGGAGAGAAGCAACCCATAAAGGATGACAAGTATTTTGAATCTTTAAACCTCTCAAACAGAGAAGTAAAATCATATGTTCCTTTTATTAAGTCAGCTCATGTTCTAGAACTAAAACATTTACCTTTACATTTAAAATATGTTTATCTTGGTGACAAGAAAATACTCCATGTAATAAATTCATCTTCTTTGAATACAGATCAAGAGAATAACTTGGTAGATATATTGGAGAGGTACAACAAAGCTATTGGATGAACCATAGCACAAATCAAAGGAATTAGCCCATCCATATGCAGGCATAAGCTTCTGCCAGAAGATTGCGACAACAACTCAATATAGCAACAAAGACGATTTAATCCCATCATGAAAGAAGTTGTGAAGAAAGAGATCATTAAGTGGCTTGATGCTGGAATTATTTACCCAATAGCAGATAGTTCATGGGTAAGTCCAGTTCAGTGTGTTCCAAAGAAAAGTGGAGTGATTGTTGTCGCAAATAAGAATAATGAGTTTATTTCTACAAAAATTGTGACTGGATAGAGAGTTTGCATGGATTACAGGAAACTAAACACAGCCGCAATGAAGGACTATTTTCTATTGCCTTTCATAGATCAGATACTAGATAGACTTACTAAAAAAGAATATTATTATTTCTTGGATGGATACTCAGGCTATAATCAGATTGTTATAGTACCCGAGGATCAAAAGAAGAAAATATTCACTTGTCCTTATGGAACATTCACTTTCAGAAGGATGTCATTCGGTTTGTGCAATGCTCTAGCAAATTTCCAAGGATGTATGATGTTTATTTTATTCGGATAAAGTTGTGCAAACACTTGAGGTATTCATGGATGACTTTTTAATTTTTGGAGAATCATATGATGACTGCTTGCACAACCTAGAAAATGTGCTTAAGAGATGTGAAGAGACTAATTTAGTAGTAAATTGGGAAATGTGCCATTTTACGGTGTGAAAAGGAATGTTCCTATGCCATAGAGTCTCTAGAAAGGAAATTAGGTGGATAAGGCAAAGATAGAAGTAATTGATAAACTTTCATTATCGACTTCAGTAAAGGGCATTAGGAGTTTCATAGGACATACTCGGTTCTATCGAAGGTTCATTAAAGACCTATCGAAGGTTCATTAAAGACTCTTCCGAAGTAGCTAAACCCTTATGCATGTTGTTGGAACATGATAGACCTTTCATTTTTGTTGAAGATTGTTTAAAGGCTTTTGTTGAGTTGAAGAAAGCTTTTGTTTTAGAACTAGTTGTTATAGCACCAGATTGGAGTATACTTTTTTAATTGATGTGTGATGCCAGCAATCATTCTGTTGGAGCAGTGCTAGGACAAAAGAAAGGCAAGATGTTTCATTCTATTTTTATACTAGCAAGACCTTAGTTAATGCACAACTCAATTATACTACTACTTAAAAAGAGTTACTGGCAGTTGTTTTTGTATTTGACAAATTCAGAGCTTATTTGGTTCGTACCAAAGTGACCATTTACACATATCACTACTATTAAATATTTGATTTCAAATAAGGATGCCAAACCAAAGTTGATTAGGTGGATCTTATTGCTACAAGAGCTTGACTTGGAGATTAAAGACAGAAAAGAACTAAAAATCAAGTAGCAGATCATCTTTCAAGGCTGGAAGCAGATAAAAGCACTCTGCCAAGGGTGGATATCATAGAAACATTTCTTGATGAACAATTGTTAATGCTACAATATTCTCAGATGCTACAACAAGTGGGATTCCCATCGTATGCAAATTTTACTAACTATTTAGTGAGTCGACTATTACCACCAAGTTTGAATTACCAGCAAAAAAATGAGATTTCTTAATGACGTGAAGAGTTACTAATGGGATGAGCCTTACTTGTACAAGATGTGTTCAGACCATATAATAAGAAGATGTGTACCCGATGAAGAAATTTCAGACATTTTACAATCCTATCATGCTACAACATATTGAGGACACTTTGGAGGACACAAGACAGTAGCAAAAGTCCTTTAATTAGGTTACAACTAGCCTTCTATTTTTAAAGATGCTTATAAGTTTGTTAAATGTTGTGACAAATGTCAAAGCACAGAAAATATTTTGCAAAAACATGACATGCCACTTACTAACATCTTGGAAGTGAAACTTTTTTATGTGTGGGTGATAGATTTTATGGGACCATTCCTACCTACTTTCGGCAACCTATACATTTTAGTGGTTGTAGACTATGTCTCCAAATAGGTGGAAGCTATAGCATTACTAACTAATGATACCACGGCGGTGGTAAAATTCCTTCAGAAGAATATATTCTCAAGATTTAGCACTCCAATAGCCATTATTAGTGATAAAGGAACACATTTTTGCAACCGAACATTTGCTGCAACATTGGCTAAGTATGGAATCAAGCATAAAATTGCTACAACATATCATCTGCAAACAGGTGGATAAGCAAAGGCATCCAACAGGGAGATAAAGAAGATTTTGGAGAAAGTTGTGAGTCCTAACAAAAAAAATTGGTCACTTAGATTAAGTGATTCCTTATAGGCGTCTAGAATAGCCAATAAAACTCCAATTGGCATGTCACCGTACAGAATTGTTTATGGAAAAGTGTGTCACTTGCCATTAGAGTTAGAGCACAAAGCATACTGGGAAATCAAGCAATTGAACATGGACATGGTTGCTGTAGCAAAGCAGCGAAAACTAACAATAACACGACCAAAGAATCTAGCAAAGGGAACTCATTCCAAGAAATCAAGTTTTGCTTTATAATTCAATATTAAGACTCTTTTCTAAAAAATTGAAATTTAGATGGTCAAGACCTTTCAAACTTGTCAAAATATATTCCAATGGGTCTGTTAACTTCTTAGATGAAAGAACAAGTCAAGAATTTAAGGTTATTGGGCACAGAGTGAAGCATTACATGAGAGCTACTGCGAATCACCCTAACGAGGACCTGTTCCTAAGGGCTCCCACATGATCAAGTAAGGATGGTCAGGCTGAAGGATCGAAAATCAAGTGCTAATTGGGAGGCAACCTAATATTTAGGGGAGTTTTTCAATTTTTCTTTAAACATTAAGTCTAATTTTGCATGCTTTGCTTTACGATTTTTGTCATTTTGATTGATTATTTAATTTTTTTTCTTTTATTTTATTGCAGCCGATAGAAAAAAAGGGCTAAGAAACTTACGCGAGTTGTTGCGGCTCTACGTACATCATGGTGTTGGAAAAAAGTTCTCATCCACCAGGTGATGGATGTTGATGAGAACCTTTTTGCAATTAATCTACCATCATATATATTTATCCATTGCACTAGATGATACTTATAGTTGATCATTAGTAATTATTGAGTTTGGATAGTTGATAATATGTTCTTATAACTTTTGAATGCCTTTGCTTGATCTATTAATTGTTTTCCTGATTATTGATAGGGGGAGTTGCCTCCGCAACTTTAATTAATTCTTGTTGCTTTCATTTTGGATAATATGCATTTTGAACATTGTTATTGTCAAAATGGGAGACAAAGTAATATACCATTTTGATGATGTCAAAAGGAGGAGAATAACATGCATTTTGAGCATTCTTTTGATGGTTAATATGTGATTATAGTGATGATTTTGAGAAATTACGATGATTTGATATAGTTCTTGTTATGTTTTTAACTTTTGTTTTGAAACTAATGTGGAACTAATATGCTTGTCTAAAGTTTTTGTTGCTTAATAGGGCGAGCATTTTTATTTTTTATTTTATGATAAAGGGGGAGATATAATACGTAACTATTTGTTATGAAAAGTATTCATATGCATTCGTGTAAGTGGAATTTTTAATCTTGCATTTATTAAGGGGAGTTTTTCAAAAATAAATCAAAATTTTATAATGCGTTTTGTTATCATAAAAAAAGAGAGATTGTTAACTTATATGGCTATAAAATATTGATTTTGATGATAACAAACCACATGTTTTGGATAAACAAAGAATTACACATTATGTTTTTATAATAAGAAAATGATTTTATGAAATTAGTTGTTTTCAAGTTTATGGTTTAAATCAAAAAATTTTGAGAACTTTGAAATCAACAAGTATTTTTTTAAATTCTAAAATGGACTTATTTGTAAAGTTTTGTAAATATTTAGGCCATAGTAAAATTTTAGAAAGTATTGGGGTAAAACTATAATTTTAGAAAATAGTCGTTTCACTTTAGCAAGCGGCTAGCCGAATTCAGAAAGCGGCAAACCGGTTATGGATAGAAACTCTCTGGAATAAAAGCGGCTAACCTGATTCAGAAAGCGGCAAACTGAATGTGCAAAAATTCAAATCTTTGAATATAACGATAACATAAAGCGGTAAGCCGGATTCATAAAGCGGCAAGCCGGTTATCACCAGAAAGTCAATAGTAGCTAGTTTTCTTCTTCAACTATAAAATGGCTCAAATCAAATTAATTTATAATCAAACACATTGTATGAGAGAAATTTATTTGTAACCATTTTTGTAAAATCAAGTTGAGAGGTTGTAAGTGTTAGGATATACTTGGGTTAAGGGATTGGGGATAATCTCTTGTTGTAAAGGTCTATTGACACCTTGAAAGTCAATTGTAAAGAACTTGAAGTCTTAAGAGGCTTGGATAGTGAAATTCTCAAGTCAGGTGAGTTTGGAGGCATGGACGTAGGTGGAGATTGTCGAACCACGTAAAAAATCATTGTGTTTGCTCTCTCTTCCCTTACTCTTTTATTATTGTGTTTTATTAAATTTATTATTTTTTACTTCATTAAGGAAATAAATTGAATTGTTGTGTCTTTTGTTTAGCTTACGTTTTAAAAACTCAATTCACCCCCCTTGGGTTGCCTAATTAGTATTTCAATTTAGACTTTATATAAGAAGCCCATAAAAAAACTCTACTCGTGAAAATGCCAGTAGAGTTTAAGCTGAAAATCTTCAGCCATATCATCTAAAGAACGAATACCTAAGCCACCATCTTCAATCGGATAACAAACCGCTGGCAATTTACACCACTAAATCTGACACCTTGCCTTAATATAACCCCATAAAAACCAGGTCATTAATCGCTCTAAGCATTGAACTACAGCTATAAAAGGACGAAGAACATGAAATAGATGCAACGACATAAAGGACAACATATGGCAAATAAGCATAAGCTTTTCACCAAGAGATAACAAACGATTAGCCCAACCAACGATCCTATCCCTGAACTTACAAACTATATCATCAAAATTAGAGATTTTAAGACACCTCATGAAGACCCAAGATAAGTGAACGGAAGCTAACACTCGCTCAAAACCAATGAAAAAATAGACAATAGCCTGGTGAAAAGTGTAAATTGAATTGCCAATATATAAATTGCTCTTGGTCTGACTAATCAACTGCCTCATAATGATGTAAAAAACTCATGAGCTGGTGAAGGCTCAACTGACTCTAATTTACAAAAATAAGAATATCATCTGCAGAACTCAAATGGGAAATAAAAACAGGTGCAACAAAATAATATTGAACAAGGGGATATTGGGAGTACAAATGATCCAAACCCCAAGATAAAAACTCGGTAGCAATAATAAACAAACACAGAGAAAGAGGATCAGCTTTTCGAAGAACCTCAGAACTCGAAAAACCCATGATTGATCCCGTTCACCAACACTAAGAACCCATAGATATCACGCCAAATCAGAGAAACCCACTACTCAGGAAACCCAAAACACCACACATCCTAATTACAAAAGGCCAAGATGTACGATCATAAGTCTTGGCTACATCAAGCTTCAGCACCACATTACTCTCTGAGTGGGGCGGTTGAGATCACGAATGAGTACCTAAACCAAAAGCAAGTTATCACGAATCACCCGAACAGGGACTAAACCACTGAGTAAGAGAAATATACGAGGTAGCAGAAGAGCCAATCTCAACACAAGCAACTTGGTCAAAACATTATTGCTCATATAACAAAGATAAATCAGACAAAAATATGCCCAAGCAACTAGGAAATGCTTCTTAGAAAAAATAAAAACCAATAACGTACTCTAAAAATCATTGGGCATAGCCGAACCTTTGAAATAATTAAGAACAGCATCTAGTAAATCACTGTAAATAATATCCCAACACAACTGGTAAAGTCTAATGCAAAATTTATCCGAACCAAGAGCACTATCAGGATCAATCGAAAAAATCACCTGCCTAATCTCATCTATATTCGGCTCTACACAAACCCACATCATCCTTTGCTGCCACTAAAAACGGAATAAAATCAAAATTCGTCTGCCGAAACCAACTAGCACCTCTTGCCAATAACTCCTCAAAAAAATCAACTGCCAAAGCAGCAACGGTAGATGGTTCAGAAGTCCACTCTGAATAACCATTTTGTAAAACAGCTGGCATTTCTTCCAAACCTTCGCATGGAAAAAACAAGTATTAGCAACTGCCTTTCGAACCAAATGAACACTAGATTGCTGATGCAAAAAAATATATATATATTCTCTTTACAAAGTAATATGTACTGCAACCAGGCCCTAGCCAAAGAAAAGATAGCTCTATCTACAGCAGAACTAAAAAGATCATACTGTCTCTCCTTCTAAGCAACATCCTTCTCCACCTCCTTAACCTGAGAAAAGACATTATCAAACACATCCTTATTGCACATTTTCAAGCAAAGCTTCAACTAGATAGCTTTGACTGAAAAGCTCTCATCCCAAAACCAATCACCAGAGTAGCCTAAGACTGCCGCTTAACATCAAGAAAACTAGGAACTTTAAGTCACGCATGAAAAAACCAAAGTAAAAGCAAAGTAGAACGATCTGAAGCAGTAAGATTTAGGTGTATGACTCGAAAACAGAGAAAAAGACAACCAATAGGCATTATTGACCACCCTATCAAGCCGCCTGCATGAATGCCTATTAGTCCAAGTGAATGGACTGCCAAAAAATCCAGCATACTCCAAACCACAGTCTAGCAATGCTAAACTAAAAGTATTAATAGCCCATTGGGGTTGGGCAACCCCACTAGAGATCTCTGAATCTAACTGCCCAATTCTAAAATCCCCTCTTCCATAATCCAAGATCAATTAAAACTATCAACAAAAATCATAAGGGCATCCCATAAATCCTCCGGCACAGGCATAAAACAACTAGTATGCACATAAGAAATAAACAAAAGGTCAAGAAAAAGAGAATGACTAACTCGTTAATGAATCATCTGACCCATATTGTGTAAGAGCTCTACTAAAAAAGGCGTAGACCAAAAAACTCAAATCTTCCCAAAGTGAGAAGAAAAAGCATGGTCTATCTCAAGCTGAACCTGAGTAATCTCTAACCAATCAGTAGAAATAAAATGCTCCAACAACAAATCAAAAACAGCCGATGCAACCAAACTAACTTCTGTAACCTACGGACCACGGGGCCCTAATATTCTAGATAAGTGAATTAATCATTAGGGGTGGATGAGCAAGGCTGTATCTGCCTACGGATGTTATCATACTTACAACTCATAACCAAAGAAAAATCCCGAGATAAAGTGGTAGATCAGTCATTGCATTACATCCGGGGTTAAAGTATGAATGTCCTCTAGATCAGTCAAAAATCAACACTCATCACTAGAAGTCGAATCATCATAAACAACATCCCCATATGTTCAAGAAAAACCCAAACGACCCTCACCTTCTTCATAATCAAATCCAAGATTATCAGTGCAATATAATTTAAAAGCCACATGTAAATGGTCATCCGTAGGCCTCGGATGGTTAACTGGGGCACTTAAGCCAACACTAATAGCACCAGAATGCTGGACCTAATCACTCTTCAAACCCCCTGGCAAGCAGGAACTGAAGTGCTAGGAGTTAAAGGATTTTCATTAGTGACAGCATGCCAATGGATGAGACTCTGTAAAAAGAGGCAAAATAGATCCGAACGTTTACCCTGATCCATAAAAGGTTATAAATAGGCACTTGAGGCCGATTATCAGCTATTACAGCATGTCACGAAGCATAGAGCACCTAAGACTGAATAATAGCTTCTGAAACTGGTAATCTACCCTTATCTCGGGGCGTGGTTCCCTTGTGTCAAAATTGGCTGCAACATCTAGAAGGTTTGAAGAAGCAAAATGGTTGGCACTTGACTTTGAAATTCTAGATGTCGTAATGTTTGGTAAAAGAAAAGAAAAATTCAAAGCTAAAAATTCAAAGAAATTTTTTTATGGCTTAAAGTTTATGGCCACTTGTTTGACTTTTGAGGCAAAGCTTTGCCTATAAATGCAAGCTCTCAATCTAGAGCTTGCATCCAATTCCATCGAGAGAGAAGCATTGCCTTCTTTAGAGTTAAGAGTATTAAGAGTTTAATAAACTCTTGAGTGATTAGTGTTATGAGAGTTTGGGTGTATTGAGGTTTTGGAAAGTGAGCTAAAATACTACAATATTTGTAACTCCTTTTCACTAGTAAAATATTTCCTTCTGTCTTCGCCTGTGGACGTAGGCTAAAAGCCGAACCACGTAATTTCTGGTGTCCTCTTTTGTGCTTGTTCTTTATTTTCTTACAATTTCACTTTAGCTGCGTGTCTGCTTCACCCACCAATTTCCTAATACTGGTATCAGAGCTATTGGTTATATTTTTTGGAGTCGAATATTATTCATGTATATGGTACTATTCACGTATATGGTACTGTTCACGTATACGGTACTATTCATAAGAAATGGTGGGAGCGATCCAAGAATTTTACGGTGCAAAGCAGGGAATAGTAGTGTGAGTAAAATAACTGTGTGGTTTTGTACATGTCTAGGAAAGTTCTGTCACAAAGGCGATAAGAGCTTAAGGAGTTTGGGTTTTAAGTGGGACCATTGTGACCTCTTCAGTCTTTCCTGAGAACTTTCCTGGTGTGCATTCTCACACATACTCAACTATTCAGGGTGGTATACTAGCTTGTGTGTGGTATTTATCAACAAAATGACGGCAAAGTATGAAATTGAGAAGTTTAACGGAAATAATTTTTCATTGTGGAAAATGAAGATGAAAGCTGTATTAATGAAAAATAATTGCTTGGCAGCAATTGGAGAAAGGCCCATGGAGATAACTGATGACAAGTGGAATGAGATAGATGGTAACGCCATTTCTGATCTACACTTGGCACTTGCAGACGAAGTATTATCCAGAGTGGCAGAGAAAAATACAGCGAAGGAAATATGAGATACTCTCAAAAAATTGTACGAGGCCAAATCACTGCACAATAAAATCTTCTTGAAGAGGAAACTTTATACTCTTCGAATGGCAGAATCTACAATGGTGGCCAACCACATCAACACTTTGAAGACTCTATTTTTACAACTCACAACGTTGGGTCATAATATAGAGGAAAATGAACGTGTAGAGCTTCTACTTCAAAGTCTACTAGATTCGTATGATCAACTCATCATCAACCTGACAAACAATAATCCAGCGGACAGTCTAGTTTTCAACAATGTTGCAGCCTCCGTATTAAATGAGGAGAACAGGCAGAAAAATAAGGAAAACAGACAAGCAAGTTCACAGCAAGCGGAGGCACTATCGGTGACGAGAGGGAGATCAATGGAACGTGGCCCCAGTGGGAGTCAAAATCATGGTAGATCAAAACCCAAAAGTAAGAAGAATGTTAAATGCTACAATTGTGGCAAGAAAGGGCACGTCAAGAAAGAGTGTTGGAGTAACCAGAAGAGAAGAGAGGGCAAAGAACCTTAGTCATCAAATGCTCATGGTTGTGTAGCAAGTACCTCAGATGATGGCAAAATTCTCTACAGCGAGACAACAACTATTTCAGAAGGCAGAAAACGACTATCTGATGTCTGGCTTATAGACTCAGGAGCTACCTGGCACATGATTTCTATGAGAGAATGGTTCCACACATATGAACCTATCTCAGGAGGATCTGTATATATGGGAGATGATCATGCCTTGGAAATCACTGGTATTAGTACTATCAAAATAAAAATGTTTGATGGTACAATTCGTACAATTGGGGAGGTACGACATGTCAACGGCCTGAAGAAAAATCTATTGTCTTTGAGACAAATGAATAGTCATGGGTACAAAACTCATGTGGAGAATTGAATTATGAAGATCGTTAAAGGTGCGCTTGTATTGATTAAGGCAGAAAAGATCGGTGCTAATCTATTCATGCTTAAAGGAGAAACACTACAGGAGGCTGATGCGTGTGTCGCATCAAATGGAGAAGAGTCAACGATGATGTGGCATCTCAAACTTGGCCACATGTCAGAACAAGGTTTGAAGATTCTCTCTGAGCGAAAATTGCTTCCGGGGCTCAAATCGGTAAGTTTACCATTTTGCGAGCATTGTGTTACAAGTAAGCAGCATAGATTAAAATTTAGTAGATCTATTGCTAGAAGTAAATGCATTCTAGACTTGATTCATTCTGATGTTTGGGAATCACCGGATATATCCATGGGACATGCAAAGTACATGGTGATTTTCATTGATGATTATTCCAGAAGATGTTCGGTATATCCAATTAAGAAAAAGTCATATGTATTTCCAGTGTTTAAAGAATACAAAGCGCAGGTGGAACTTGAATCTGGTAAAAGGATCAAATGCTTGAGGAAAGATAATGGTGGAGAGTATACAGACGGCGCGTTTCTTGCTTTATGTAAGCAAAAAGGTATTCAGAGGCATTTCACGGTGGCATACACTCTTCAACAAAACGGAGTGGCGGAGCGGATGAACAGAACTCTTATAGAAAGAATAAGAGCTATGTTGAAGACTGCTGGTCTACCCAATTCATTCTGGGCAGAAGTAGCCAAAACTGTCTGTTATATAGTAAATCGGTCACCATCTACAGCTATTGGATTGAAGACGGCGATAGAGATATGGACTGAAAAGCCAGCTGATTATTCCTACCTACATACATTTGGATGTCTTACGCACGTGATATACAATGTCCAAGAAAGAACAAAGCTGGATCCAAAATCTAGAAGATGTTTCTTGGGGTATGTTGATGGAGTAAAGGGGTATCGTCTGTGGGGCACCACTGCCCACAAGATCGTCATCAGCAGAGATGTTATTTTTATAGAAGACCAATTGCAAAGAAGAGATGAGAATGATGGCACTGTAAAAGAAAAGTTAGAGACTATACCGATATATGTGGAAAATAATCTAGAAAATTCATATTCTTCTGAAGCAGCACTAGAGCACGAAGCATAAGAACCAGTCGAGTCCGAGGCTCCAGAAGTTTGTTGGTCAACTCGTGAGAGACGACCGCCAACGTGGCACTCAGAGTATGTCACAGAGATCAACGTTGCATACTGTCTTCTAACAGAGGATGGAGAGCCTTCAACTTTCCATGAAGCTTTAAACAGCTCAGATGTTGCTTTGTGGATGACAGCAATGCAGAAAGAAATTGAAGCTCTACACAAGAACAAGACATGGAAACTTGTACCACTATCATGTGGAAGAAAAACTATTAGAAACAAATGGGTCTACAAGATCAAACATGATAGCAATGACCAAGTGGAGCGGTATCGTGCGAGATTGGTGGTGAAAGGATATGCTCAGAAAGAAGGTATTGACTTTAACGAGATATTTTCTCTGGTTGTTCGACTCACAACAGTCAGAATAATCTTGGCGATGTGTGCTACATTTGACTTACATCTAGAGCAGTTAGATGTGAAAACTGCATTTCTTCATGGAGAACTTGAAGAAGAAATATATATACTCAAACCAGAAGGTTTTGCAGAAATAGGAAAGGAAAACTTGGCTTGCACGTTGAACAAATCCTTATACGGTCTCAAACAGGCACCGAGGTGTTGGTATAAGAGATTTGATTCCTTCATCATTAGCCTTGGATACAATAGACTCAGTTCAGACCATTGTGCATATTACAAGAGGTTTGAAGATAATGATTTCATCATTTTGCTGTTGTACGTGGATGACATGTTGGTAGCAAGCCCCAACAAAGATCGAGTCCAAGAATTGAAGACACAGTTGGCTAGGGAGTTTGAAATAAAGGACTTGGGACTAGCAAACAAGATTCTAGGGATGCAAATTTATCGAGACAGAAATAACAGGAAGATTTGGTTTTCGCAGAAGAATTACTTGAAGAAAATCTTGCGACGCTTCAACATGCAAGATTGTAAGCCAATTTCTACCCCACTTCCTGTTAATTTCAAATTATCCTCAAGTATGTGTCCTAGCAATGAAGTAGAGAGGAAGGAGATGTCTCGAGTACCGTATGCATCAGCAGTGGGACGTTTGATATTCGCTATGATATATACAAGACCAGACATTGCACAAGCAGTGGGAGCAGTTAGTTGATACATGGCGAATCTTGGTGGAGAGCATTAGATAGCTGTGAGGAGGATTCTGAGATACATCAGAGGAACCTCAGATGTTGCATTATGTTATGGAGGATCAGAGTTTACTATCAGGGGTTATATGGATTCAGATTTTGCAGAAGATCTTGATAAAAGAAAATCCACTACTGGTTATGTGTTTACACTTGCGGGAGCAGCTGTAAGTTGGGTTTCGAAACTGAAAACCGTTGTGGCTTTATCTACAACAGAAGCAGAATACCTGGCAACTACACAAGCTTGCAAACAAGCTATTTGGATACAAAGGTTATTGGAGGAGCTCGGGCACAAACAACAGAAAATTCATGTGTTTTGTGACAGTCAGAGTGCCTTATACATTACAAGGAATCCAGCCTTTCATTCCAGGATAAAGCACATAGGGGTTCAGTATCACTTCATTCGAGAAGTAGTGGAAGACGGAAGTGTGGATTTACAGAAAATCCATAGCAAGGAGAACCTAGCAGATGTTTTGACCAAGCCGATAAATGCTGACAAGTTTATCTGGAGTAGATCCTCTTATGGCCTAGCAGAAATGTAGGCAACATGATTATGGCGAAGCAGAAAGGATGGTGTGGAGATTGATTGTTTTTTAATCTAATCTCCAAGTGGGAGAATGTCAAAATTGGCAGCAGCATCTAGAAGGTTTGAAGAAGCAAAATGGTTGGCACTTGACTTTGAAATTCTAGATGCCGTAATGTTTGGTAAAAGAAAAAAAAAATCAAAGCTAAAAATTCAAAGAAATTTTTTTATGGTTTGAAGTTTATGGCCACTTGTTTGACTTTTGAGGCAAAGCTTTGCCTATAAATACAAGCTCTCAATCTAGATCTTGCATCCAATTCCATCGAGAGAGAAGCATTGCCTTCTTTAGAGTTGAGAGTATTAAGAGTTTAATAAACCCTTGAGTGATTAGTGTTATGAGAGTTTGAGTGTATTGGAGTTTTGGTAAGTGAGCTAAAATACTACAATACTTATAGTTTAATAAACTCTTGAGTGATTAGTGTTATGAGAGTTTGAGTGTATTGGAGTTTTGGTAAGTGAGCTAAAATACTACAATACTTGTAACTCTTTTTCACTAGTAACTCCAAACAGGCATTATAAGGGATTCGGCCGAACAACGAAAATTAGTACTCCACTTAAAAATTCTCATTCCTTGACTGCTAACATACCAAGTCGGCCTCACCCAAATACGCGAGTAGTCTTCCTCCAAGGAAAGTTTGATCAACACATGTCTATTATCAAGAAGAGACACCTGAAAACTCTCTTTCAACCTTAAGGAAATAAAAAAAATTCTAATAACATCCCTAGAAGGACAACTAAAAGAAAACTTGCCAACCAAACCCAATTTAAACGATTCAACCATGGCTTTTATGTTCTCTACTGAGAAAAGAACAGCAGGCTCACCACGATGTAATAGAGCAAGCATAACCAGAACAGTAACTGAAGCAGAGCCCGTTACAGCATCAAGAAAAGACTTATGAGGTCGAGGAGGGGCAGAAGGATTAAGGATGGAGTCAGGGTTCAAAATCGAAGCATAAGGATTATGAGGGGTTGCTTGAGGTGGGTGAGAGCTACCAAGCACGACATCGCTAGTGGTATTTGGTGTTGGACGATACGAGTCATGGGATAAGATCTTCGGGGGCTGGTTCAGATGACCAGCCATAGTTTAAGAATAAGGCCGTGACAAAACTGAGCCTGCATGAGGTGCGTTGAGGTTTGTTGTTGGCACCAATACTGACTGTAAAAGAAATGCATGATGATCAGTCGAAGGCTGATTGGAGTTGAGAAGAGTGGTTGGCAGTGGAAAACCACCATATGCAGTGGCCGAAAGCGTTTAAGTAGTAGTTAAATTGGGTTCACGAACATGACAGGGTGGCTGTAAAGATGTAGTTTGTAGATTAGAGAAATCAACTAATGACACAAGATGAAAGGGGAAAAGGCCATCAGTTGGGGTGGCACCATCCAAAAGGGTTAGGGTTATGACAGCCGCTATACGGGCCAAGCAATGAAAGTTAAGGTTTTGCATGCATGATTCGATTTAGGATAACATTGCCTGTTGTGGCAGTATTGAAGGCAAGGCTCCATCGATGTGGGGCAAGGGCGGCTGTAGTGATTAATGGGGACGTCACCGAAGGCCAAAAACGTGGCGGGGGTAGTCGAAGCAAAATGGCAAGTTTGATGTGATCTAGGGCTACGGGTTTCATTAAACAGTAGCCATAACAGGGTTCGTTCATCTAAAAGGGGACAACCGATGTGGTGGGGGATCTTCGGTGATGGCAGAACACCGCCACCAGCGGCAAGGAGGCGTCAACAATAAGGGGGCTATGTTGTGGCAAAAGCCGAGAGTGAGAGTTGATATGTGATGGAGAAAGCAGCTAGTTTAGGGGCTGCCGTGACTGGAGGACATCGTCGGCGGTGAGGGGTGCTCTGGTGGTGGCTAAAGACTACCAGCCGGCAGTGATGATATATCAGCGGCCAAAAATGAAAAAAAGGTTGGCGACTAGTTTACAAGTTTGCCAACCAGCTTTTTCATTTTTTTTTTATTTGCTGCTAGTTTTTTAATATTGGCAGGATTATTCATCGCACGAGATTTATAGATTTCTTTGTAATGATACTAATAGAGTTCGTAGTTATCTTTCCTTTCAAGATTATTCGTAGTTATTGCTTGATTTTAAAAAAAAAATTGGGTTCCAATGGTTAAAGGATTTGGACAAATAAAGGATATATCAATCGATTGTCCATAGTCCGTTTGATATAATACTTTAGATTCAAATAATAAAAATATGATTTGCTCATTGACATTATTTAGGAAATCAATGAAGAGTGGGAATTATTAATGAAAATGATTTTTGAGATCGGTCATAATTAATTAAATAAAGCTAAAAATGAAATAAAATTATTAGTATAAAAAGATTAAATAAGAAAATATTATAATATAGACGGTATAGCAAACTTTATAAGAATTAAATAAGAAAATATCATAGTATAGGTAGCATAGCCAACCATATAAAAACTAAATAATAAACAATCATATCATAGTAGTGACCATAAGATAAAGAAATAATTAAATATGAATTTAAGTATAAAAAAGAACTTTATCCCCACACTGCAGTTGAAGTATTATTTACCTTTTAATTTTAATCTCTCTAGACCTTCCTAATTTAAGGATTTATCTAGTCTTCATGTTATGACTTAAAATAGAAGAGGAAAGAATTGCTAAGTTGATATAGAAAATGAAAGGGCTAGGCCTATTTATAGGATTTTCTAAATCTAATGGATGGGTTGGATTTTGCTATCATAACTTTTAATTAATGGTTGAGATTTATCCTTCCATAAATATCTTTGTAAATTCTAGAATTTATAAATATTTCTATAAATATCTTTTATTGTTTCATTGCTTATGTCATCATTATTATGTAATTTACTATTATAAGTATTTTATATTATTATTATTATTATTAAGGGATTTATTAGCCTAAAAATGAATTTCATTATATCCAAGTGAGAAATTTATGCCATACAATTTCCTCCCCCTTTAAGAAAATTTTTGTACTAGAAGTTCACTTATTAAATAGCTTAGGATACTTATTCTTCATCTCTTCCTAGGGTAAGTTGTGCACATTGATTGCGCTTTGGCTTTTATAGACATTCCTTCTTATGATTCTTTGGTCGCTTTCTTTTATTTTAATGCTGGACCGTTATTGTTTCCTTTCTCTTGTTATTTAAGCGTTGTTATTCATGCTTAGCTAGAAAATTCCCCTGGTCCACACTTCCTTTGCTCCTTCATTTTTTGTTCCTTCTTTTCTTCATTTCCTTGTTCAATTACAAAGGCTCAATCGATGAGTTTGTTGAAGGAAGCATCATAAACCCCAGCCACATTTAAGTCTTTTGCAAGGTATTTGTGTAATCCTTGCATAAATTGGTCATTTTTCAAGTCTTTTGTTGCAACCATAAATGGAGCGTATCAAGTGAGCTTATCTAAGTTTTTTTTGTACTCTAACATAGAAATCCTTCCCACTATAAATAAATAAATTCTCTAATTCTGGCTGAGTGAATAGTCCCTGAAAAGTTTTTGCTATATAAGTGTTCTTTAAATTCCCTCCACTAAATTGTTGCTTCATTATGGCATCATTTATAGAATCCCAAAAGTATTCTACAGTTCCTCCTGGCATAAAGGAGACACAAATGACTTTTTGTCTTCTGATACTTTGGCTACTTCTATCATTCTTTCCATGGTTCATAACTATTGGTCTGCTGCAATAGGATCCACACTTTCTTGAATATGAGTGGACTTAATCTTCTAAGTTTTCTTTCTACATTATTTTAACATATATGTTTTAATAATGTTAATTTAGATGAAAACAAACAAGATTAAAAATGATTAAGTTTGATGAAGTCTTTAATTGAATCAAAATACTTAGGCTATAGAATGAATCCAGCATTTTTGGAAATAAATTAATAACTATTAATAACTAAACGGCACACAAATTATAGTACGATAAAAAAATTGATTTTGGAAGAAGATGGTGAACGTTTATGGTTAACGATAAATTGATAGCATTCTAGAGAGCAAGTCAGTTGCAAACGGTTAACTATTTATGGTTAACGGAGAACTATTTATGGTTAACGATAAACCGATAGCATGCCAAAGAGCAAGTTAGTTGCAAACGATGAACCGTTTATGGTTAATAGTACACTAATAACAATCCAAAGAGCAATCATCTTGAAAACGGTAGACCGTTTATAACGTATAGGCATCTGGTAAATCTATGTAAGTTTCTAGAACGATAACAACGATCCAACTTCTCAAAACAATAGTCTAACTATTCAAAATTTCGGCCTAACGGTACCTTAATTAAGTCAAAACGGCGATTCGATAGCAGCTGATGGTGCTCCAATTATGTACAAAATAGTCAATAACGGCTAGTTTTTAGCACTAACTATAAAATAACTCAATCAAATTTAAATGAGAGGTGATTTAATAATTATCATTGAGCTTGCTATTGTGTATTCAGTCTCTCTTGTGCTTAAAACATATATTCTTTCATCATGTCACACTTTGGACTTTCATTTGTAAACACATACATTGTATGAAGAAAATTTCTTTGTAAACTTAATTCCAATATCATAATTGAGCGATTGTAAATGTGGGAAACACTTGGGATAAGAGGTTAAAGATTACTTCTTGTTGTAAAAGTTGACTGACACCTTAGAAGTCAATTGTAAAGTTTTTAAAGTCTTAAAGTGTACAGCTTGATTAGTAGAATCCTCAAGTCTGTTGAGCTTGGAGGCATGAACATAGGTGGAGTTTGCTGAACCATGTAAAATTATCATGTTTGCTTTTTTTTCCTTATCTCTTTATATTTGTTATTTATTAAATTTATCTTTATCGAAATCTCTAAGGCATTAGTGTGAGTTGTTTTTTATTTTATTCTTTTAAGTTTTTAAAATTCAATTCACCCCCTTTTAATTAGAATTTGATCAACTGATTTAGAGTGTTTGTTTACAGAGAAAATCTAAGAGAAAATGAGAGAAACTCTAGCTGATAATATTCATTTTATTCAACTTAATAACATAATGAGATTACAAAGCTTATATACTGCTATCTAGAATATGCTAAACACATACATCATTTTCACGTGTATTTCATCTTTTAGAGAAGATTAATAACAAACTTAACAACCTAGCAACTACCTTGCTGACTGGACTGCCACGTCACCATAACTGACTTAACTAATCCAAACAGTTAACACATATTCTTATCATCCCCCCTCAAGCTTAAGTTCGGGGAAGAACATTAAGCTTGGTACGAAGATAAGAAAACTGATCAAAAGAGAGGGGCTTGGTGAGAATGTATGCAAGTTGTTCTGAGCTGGAAACATGACTGATAGTGAGTTGCTTCTGGGCAATATGCTCTCGAATAAAATGAAGATCCAACTCAATGTGCTTTGTACGAGAGTGATACTTTGGATTGCTGGCTAATGCCTCAACACTCTGATTATCACTGTACAAAACAGGACTTTGGGTTGGCTAAATTTTCAGTTCTTGAAACAAATAAGTAAGCCAAAGCATTGCAGAAGTTGCTGAAGCAAGAGCTCGATATTCAGACTCTGTTGAGGAACGAGAAACAATAGTTTGTTTCTTAGAGGATCAAGAAATAATATTGTTTCCTAAGAATACACAATACCCTCCAGTAGACTTTCGATCATCTGGATCAGCTGCCCAATCAGCATCAGAAAATGATGTTAAAGTCACAGAGCCTGAATTGAAGAATTGAATCCCAAAGTGTGAAGTAGCTTGAAGATATCGAAAAACCCTTTTACAAGCTTACCAGTGGGCAATGGTTGGATGAGCTAGGAACTGACTGAGCTTGTTTATAGGATAAGCTATGTCAGGTCATGTTAGCAGCACATATTGAAGAGAGCCCACAATACTTCTGTACAATGAGGGATTATCAAAAGCTTCACCATTGTCCCTTTTAAGCTTATCACTTGGACTCATAGGAGTATTAAAACCTTTGTTGTCAAGCATATTTGCTTTTCTAAGGATATCACCAATGTATTTGGTATGAGATAAATGCAGTCCCTGAACAGAGGGTGTCACTTCAATACCAAGAAAGTAGTTAAACTCTCCCAGATCTTTGAGAGCAAATTCTGAATGAAGATATTGAACGACAGCCTCAATATGTTGAGAATTAGAACCAGTAACTAAAATGTCATCAACATATATAAGAATGAGCGCAATATCATGGCCAATATGTTGAATAAACATAGATGTATCAGATTTTGAAGATTGAAAACCTTTATAGAGTAAGGAACCTTTCAACCTTTCATACCAAGCTCTAGGAGCTTGCTGGAGACCATATAAGGCTTTGTTTAATTTGCAAACATAAAATGGATTGGCAGAATCTATAAAATCTTATGGCTGATGAATGAACACATCTTCTTCAAGCATACCATTTAGAAACACATTATTAACATCCAGCTGTCGAATCTGCCAATGATGCAACACTACTAGACTGAGTACAACTCTGACTGTGCAAGGTTTCACAACTGGGCTAAAGGTCTCAAAGAAATCCACCCATTGAGTTTGATGGTAACCTTTGGCAACCAACCTAGCTTTGTACTTAGAAATGCTGCCATCAGGGTTATACTTAACCCTATATATCTACTTACTTCCAACTATTTTAGCAGCACTATCAGAGGGTACTAAAGTCCAGGTTTGGTTTCTTTGCAGAGCATCAAATTCCTCTTTCATAGCATGAAACCACTTGAGATCATGCAAGGCACTTTTTACACTGGTTGGCTCAAGATCTTCAGTAGCTGCTAGATATGACTTGGGTTTGAAGACACCTACTTTAGCTCTAGTAACCATTGGGTGAGATGGTAATGAAGATGAGTGAGTTGGTTCAGCTGAAGGATAAGAAGAAGAAGAATGAGAATTCTATGCTGAACTGGAACTTGATGGAAGAGACATTGCTAGATGAGAATTAGGAGATGATGACTCTACATTGCTACTGTCAACCTGAGCAGAAGTTGAAAGAAAAGAGAATTGTACTGGGGAAGATCAGACATCAACATTTGAGACTTTTGAGGTAGAGTGTTTAAGAAACAATACCGTGTAAGGAAACTCAGTTTCATTGAAAACAACATGCCGAGCAACAAACACTTTACCAGAGGAATTTAAACACTTATAAACCTTATGAAGTGGACTGTAACCAATGAAAATGCATTTTTGAGTATGAAAGTCAAGTTTATGCTGGTTATAAGGTCTGAGAAATGGAAAACATGAGCAACCAAAAACTTTGGGAAACTGATAATCAGGCAATTGATTGTGTAATTTCTGAAATGGAGATAGATTGTTTAGAACTGATGTGGGAATCCTATTGATGACGAAAGAAGCAGTATGAAATGCGTCCCACTAAAATGAAAGAGGTAACTGTGATTGGGCTAGAAGTGTTAAACCGGTTTCAACAATGTGCCTGTGTTTCCTCTCAACAACACCATTTTGATGATGTGTTTATGGACAACTATACCTAAAACATATACCCTCTTGCTGAAGAAAGGTTTTAAAGGCTATAAATTCACCCCCATATCTGACTGTAGTGTTTTGATAAACAAAGAGATTTGTTTTTCAACAAGAAGTTTAAAGTGTTTGAAGGTTTCTAAGGCTTCTGACTTTGCTGTGAGAGGAAAAATCGAAGAATATCGTGTGAAATAATCCACAAATGAGATATAATATCTGTATCCATTCATTGAATATTCAGGAGCTGGTCCCCATAAATCTGTATATAGAAGCTCAAGTGGTGCTTTTGTTTTAATGGTAGTAACAGAAAATGAAGCTGATGCATTTTGCCATATTGACAAGCATCACAGAAACTAATGAATTGGTTTGAAAAACAATGTGTAGGAAGACTTTTAATAATTGTTTGCAAATCATGTTTATTGGGATGACCATATCTATTATGTAGCAACTGAACTGATATTTTTCCAGTTCTAGAAGAATTTCCAGAAACAAAACATGCAAAAGCTTCAGAAATATTTACATTGTTCAACTTTAACAGATGATTATTTGACTCTGGTAGAGATTTTACAACTTTATTATCAAAACAAAATGACAACATGGAACTTGGTTTAAAAAGATTTGAATTGCAATCTACAGAGTAAGGAGAGAAGACATCAAGTGACAGTAACTTGTAAAGACTACCTTTAACAATCTCCCGTGCCAGCAAAGTTCCCTCCTTCTTGTCCTTAATAAAGCACATGGTGGAACAAAATTAAATGATTATGTTATTATCCAAAAAAAGTTTAGATATACTGATGAGGTTTTTGGTTATTTTAGGAACACACAAAGTATTGGTTAAGGATAAACATGTGCCAAAATAAATAGAAAGATAAGTGCAGCCAATATGTGTGATAGTGAGACCTTGACCATTTCCAACAAACAATAGTTGAGTGCCACTATAAGGATTACCTTCAACCAGATTTTGCACATTGTTGGTGAGATAATGAGTGGCTCCACTGTCCAGATACTATCCCTGATCAGCAACTCCTTCTGAGGTAGCCATATAAGCTGTTCGTGGCCCTTGATTCTGCATTGGAAAATTTGAAACAAAATTTCTATTAAATCTGTTTCTATAATCAATAGCTGAATGGTTTGGTTTAAAACATATTTGGCAGGCAATGTTTCCTCTGCCACCTCCTCTACCAAAACCACCAAAGCATCCTGGATTTCCACCATTAAAACCACCATTTCCACTAAATTCAACAATGTTTCCATTAAAACCATCAGAGTTTGAACCTCTTCCTTGATTTCCAAACCAGCCTCTTCCTAAATTTTGATCCATAAAGCCACCTCTGCCAGATCCATAACCTCTTCTATTGTTGAAATTACCATTTCTATTTTTATTCACAAAATTTCCATTCCAATTGCCCTGGTTATTAGTATTCCATTTAGCATTGTTTCCTGACTTCTTCTGATTATTACCAGTCTGAGCCACATTAGCACTAAAATTCAGCTTAGTTTCCTTAGTTACACCAGAATGATTACTCTCAAGCCTAACTTCATGAGATAACAACATAGAATAAGCCTCATTGATGCTCATTTTAAGAGCATTTGCCTCAATATAAACCACTACAGGATAGTAAGACTATCCTAGACCTGAGATCAAATGTGTAATGAAGTCAAGAGAACTAACTGGACTTCCAGCCATTGCTAATTCATTAGTTACTGACCTTAATTTACAAAAATATTTAGTAATTGACATGGATCCTTTCTTAAGGTTGTTTAGCAACATCTTTAAATGCACTTTCTTAGCTGCTGTTTCAAATCCAAATTGTTCCTCTAAACTTATCCAAAGAGCTCGAGAGTTTTTAAAATTTACCACAATGCTTAAGATCTCCACACTGATTGAAGATAGAAGCCATATCAAGATCATCTAATCTTGCCTTTTCCAAGTAGTGTAGGCAGGATTTTCTGAGATGACTGGCGCATTTGTGCTTGTTGATTCACCATTCAGCAGCTGGTTTGGACAAGTACGTGATCCATCAAGAAAGCCTTCCAGATCATTTGCTCAAATGGCTGAAAGGATCTGAGATTTCCATATAGTATAATTCGATCTGTCAAGCTTGATTGGTGTGGTAAAAGTAAATGTTGAGATTGCGGAAGAAACATTTGTACTAAGACTTGAAGAAGCCATGATCGAGAAGTGATTCAAGGCTCTGATACCAAATTAGAATTTGATCAACTGATTTAGAGTGTTTGTTTACAGAGAAAATCTAAGAGAAAATGAGAGAAACTCTAGCTGATAATATTCATTTTATTCAACTTAATAACAGAATGAGATTACAAAGCTTATATACTGCTATCCAGAATCTTCAAAACACATACATCATTTTCACGTGTATTTCATCTTTTAGAGAAGCTGAATAACAAAACTTAACAACCTAACAACTACCTTGCTGACTGGACTGCCACGTCACCATAACTGACTTAACTAATCCAAACAGTTAACACATATTCTTATCACTCTTGAATTGCATAGCTAATATTTCACATTGCACATTGTGTAACCATGCTCATCTCTTCTAAACTCCCTTTCTAGTTGCGCCACAATGTCTGTAGATCGATCAATTGTAGATTGTTCTCTTGAAGTTCATCTTGTCTTTCTGCTTCTGTTAACCTCAACACTCGACATCTCAATGAGTTTTTTTATCTAACTTTACACGTCAAATAATCAAACATAAGATTTTTTAATTAACTTAATTTCAAATTCTTGCTAGAAAGTAGATTTGTCGTCCTTCCCTCAATTTGTGCATATGGACAATCTACAAAATCACTTTAAACCTTGGGCTCTAATACTAGCAACCCCAACTCTTTAACCTTTTTTGAAAAATATGGTAAAAACTAAAAAGTTTTTAAAATGTGCCCTAACTTATTTTTAATGGTAACTCCTATCTTATCTTCCTAAACCATATAAAGAAAGTCGATGTTGTGCTTATTTTTCTGAGCAATATATAGAGATCACACTTTCTAAGAAAAATGAATAAATTAGTAGTTGTATTTTGCGTCTTAGTCTTATGTTGTTCTGGTTTTCCATTTTGGCATAATAAATATCTAGGTTGCCTCCAGGGATCCATTTTCTAAGGATCAATTTTTGTCACAAATATCAACAAAGGTTGCCATATATGGTATATTATATAGAATAGAATGGAATATTATTTTTGAGGATCCAATTTTTATCAAACGGAAATAAAAGTCGCCAAATATGGTGTATTTTAAATAGCAACATGGAATGTCAAATTAAGCGTGCTTACATTTTTAAAATTTCGTTAGTAGTCTAATCACAACCCAATTTATCTTCCACTCATATCAGCATATTTCAAGTACAAAACTTTCCAAACAATTGAATATTTTATTCGATTTCCTGTTTCGAGTAATATTAGAAATCTTCACATATTAACCCACTATATCTCTATGTCAATTTAAATATGTAAAGATTCATTAAGCTCCATAAAAATTCTTAGAAAAATTACACGAATCACGTTGGCACATCTTTGGTTTTTCGTTCAATTTGTGGCATCTATTACATAGAGCAAAGACCCATAAATATTTTCTCGGTCATATTATGTATTTTCAAATCATTTAAATATTGACCAGATATTTAAAAATATTAAGCATAATAATAAACACTCAATCATGGAATAATAAATTAAAAATAATATAGATTTATGGAATTAAATCTTCATAATTAGGCTACATCATAGCTCTAGCAAAATAAATTAGTTCATACAAATATAAAGAGAACCCATAAATATTGTAGGGAACATTCAAATAAGATGATAGAGAAAAGGAAAAGAAAAATAGTAAACTCAAGAAGCTATCTCTTCAATCTTTACAATTGACTTCTCCAAATTATTGCCCCTAGATTTGCAGCAGCGGCTTCTCTTCTTTTTCTTTTCTTCTTTCTCTCAGATTTTGCAGCTGCTCTCTTCAATTTTTTTGTGATTGTCCTGCTTTCTTCTAATTCTTCTTCTTATATTATTGCGCCACCTCAAAATCCTTAAATCAAAAGGATTTAAAATAAGCCGAGCATAACTGACTTTAAGCCCATGCATGTGAAGCCCACTTTTTTTTTTTTGAAGTCTGTTATACACAGATATTACTGATATTACATCAGACATTACAATTGATATTTACAATCATACTATATAACTGGGACTACCACCATACATTGACACGCTGAAGTATATGCCCAGATATTTTAAACCCTCTCTAATATTCGAGGGGTGCCTATCCACTCACATTTCGTAAGAGAGAGACTGTCTCCACTCAATTAATTGATAATTGAGGAAGAACTGAAACTAACCTCCATAATGCACTTATGGAGGCTCGAACCCTTGCACTCAATATTGTAAGTGCAAGGCTTCTCCCAATGGACCAAAGACCCATTGGTCATGTGAAGCCCACTTGAATGAATGGTCAATGCTTTTCCAATCATTCACTGAGTTGTACACTTAAAAAGCCAATTATTCTCCTCCAAGCATCCTTTTTCCTCTTTTCTTTTATTCTTCACTTGGTTTCCAAGATTAAGCATTGGCTTCTTCGATTTTCTTCCATATTAAATCTATCACTTTCTTTAAATTTCTAATAATTTCTTCTCTAAGCTCTTCTTAATTAAATATTTTAATTTAATTCCTCTTTATTTCCAAATACACTTAAAATAAAAAATATATAAAAATTTAGATGAAAATTAATATAATAAGATATAATTTAATATAAAATTAAGTTAGAAAAATATTAAATTAATATATAAATTATTAGCACATCAGTGTATTTTAAATAGCAACATGGAATGCCAAATTAAGTGTGCTTACATTTTTAAAATTTCATTAGTAGTCTAATCACAATCCAATTTATCTTCCACCCATATTAGCAGAGTTCAAGTTCCAAACTTTCCAAAAAAATCTACTACTTAAGTTAACTAGCACGCAAAAAGGTACTGTATGTTGACCTACGTTCTCAATAATATAAGCAACTTCTCACTACTAATTAAAGTGCGACAACACTCAGCAATTCTTCCTCCTTCCCTAACCAAACCCTATTGTAGAAGGTGACACTAGCCCTGACCCTTTCTCTGAATGTACCTTGGTTGTTCCACCATATTTCAACTATTAAAATTGACCCTTACATCAATTGTTGAGGATTGGACCCATGATGTATAGGTATCCAACCCAAAAAATACAACCCAATTTCAAGTTGAATTATACAAAATTTTGTGTGCTTACAGAATGATTGGTTCCTATATTATACCAACCGTGATGTTCTGATGTGCTTTAGCGAATTAAAATTTTCTAAGATTTGCCATTATATTGAACTATTATGGTAAGAACAATTCCAGGACACATCTTAATTTTCTTAACTTTCCTTTACAAACAACAAGTTCATGTACAATTTCTCAAAGAAAGGTTGTAAAAAAGATCTCGTCCAACAATTATAGTTGAGCTTTCATTTTCATATAAATAAAGTTACAAAGAGCATAATTCATTCCTAATGATATTGAAAACAAGTAGCACGGCTTAAGGAAGAGTCATCCAAACATGGGCCAGACCATAATATATTCCTGTTACAATAATGGCAGGAATCTTTAGGCTCATCATATATGTAAAACCAATGAACCTCCCCATTCCATTTAAAACTAAAATAAAATAGAGTATTTTCAAAATGACTGTGACGTAGGATGTTATTCTAAGACGCGACCTTAGGATTTTGTTATTTAGTTATTTAGTTATTTTTGATATTTTTAATTAGAATTAATTATCGTATGTATTTTAGTCTTTCATTTTTTTTATAATGGTGTTTTAGTTTCTTACTTTTAATTAGCTTAGTGAAGTGGTTTTATTTATTGTAAACAGAGATGTTTTGTTATTATTTTCATAACTTCAACTTCAATTATTTAATAAAGTTACTTTTCTGTAACACTTTAGGATTATCTATTAAAAATCTCTCCAGTAGAATCATTTGGATTATAGCATCATCTAATCTTAGTTAATGCATTATTAAAAATTTTATTAAGTTATTTAGATTAGAACGAGATCTAATCACGCATCTACTAAAGCGTAATCTAATCGCATTAGATTGGAAAATAAAAGAAAATGTTTACATATGCCCCAGCTATTGGACAGTTGGAATACCTCTCACACTTTCAACTTAGCTAATCTGATCATCCGCATGACGAGTTGTATCAGCCTACCTTCGGCCGAGTTCTTAAGCAACAGCTTGTAAGCCTCTCCAGTAACATGTGTAGTATTATTACTATTTTTGTTGTTGTTGTTATCTAAATAATTTATTAAAACATGAATATTGAATGTGAATAAATTTTAAGCAAAATAGAGGCATGGGTGTAGAATCCATATAAAAAATAAACAGGTAAGTAAAACCCAAATCTAGTAGTCACAAGACAATCTAACAACCTCTCTTTTCTTTAGTTTCATCATTATCTTGTTAAAATGTGATTATAAAATTCTCTCTTCAAGTGCTTTAAGCTAGCCAAACAATTGAATATTCTATTGATTTATATTTTTCATCATTACAATTGTCTGGTCATGCTGTGAGCCTTTGATAGATGTGTGAAGCTTGGTGGTTGATTACTATTGACAGCTTTTTTTTTTTAATTTGCATGTCGATAATTTCTCTCAGATGTTTGATTTTAAAATAAATAAATTGGATTTAAGTGGTTGCAAATTTTTGGACAACTAAAGAATATATCAATCAATTGCGCACAGTTTGTTTGATATAGTACTTTAAGAAATGCCATATTTTCAATTTCTTTCAAATAATAAAAATCCCAATTACTTATTGATACTATCTGGGAGATTAATGAACGGTGGGAATTAATAACAGAAATGATTTTTATAATAGGTCACAATAAATTAATTAAAGCTAAATTTATTAGTATTTTTTCTTTTTATGAATCAATCGATTGCCCACTATCAATTTGATATATTACTTTAGATTCAAATAGTAAAAACTCAGTTCCTCGGTGATATTATTTAGAAAATTAATGAAGAGTGGAATTATGAACATAAATGATTTTTATGATCGTTATAATGAATTAATTAAAGCTAACAATAAAATAAATTTGTTAGTATTTTTATTTTTATGATAGCGGAACTCAACATTCTGTCGTGAATGAAGAACCATATGATTTTGATCTTGTAAAATAAGTTACAAAACTAACCCTGATGATAACGGTTAACAAAGCTTGTTTAAACCTAAGGGAAGTTAGTGTGAATTTGGACATAAAATTGATCCAAGAGTACGACGTACTACGGACATAGTCAAAGGGAGTACAAGAAAATTACTTGAAGATAAAGGAAAAACAGAGGCACATTGATGAAAGTTTTTCGTCTTCCTGGGAAATATGGGGAGCAAACTAAAATTTAAATAGTTTAAAAACACTTTGAAGATTATTATTTCATGAGAGAGAGAATCCAAAATTAACCCATACAATTTATCTCTTACAGATAAAATCCTATGCCCAGAGGTTCAGGTATGCTTCAAAACAAAAATTCAACTGAAGGAGATTTGTAATGAAAAAGCTTGTCCAACCATCATAATATAGTTTTTATAACGTATAAATAAACATACAAAGAGTATTAATCATATATTTGTAACAAGCTCCAGGACTAAAATGAGTTTCGGCCAAACATGGCCCATCTTGTAAGATACTCCAATTACACTCTTGGCACCCATCCCTAAGCCCATCATATATGTCTAACCGATGAATCTGTCCACTCCATTTAAAACTACAATAGAATAGAGTTCTTTGAAAAACATTTGGATGGAAATGAACGGAAAAACTCTCGTCCTGATGAAGCAAACGTTCACCAAGATCATCATCCTTGGACTTGCAATGAACTGTAACATTTTCCCAACTTATTGAAGATGTTTACATGGACTTTAGGGTTCATAAGAGAGGCATTGTTCACGGATGTGTACGAAACAAAATGAAGAGCCAGTAACAACGTAACTTTGTTGAAACTACTCATTTTGCTTGTTTGTATTTTTTTTTTAATGTAAACGAAAACTATTACTCTCAATATTAATAGAGCCAAGTGTAACGATATATGGCAACTTTCACTTTAAATAAAGTCTAAGGTGTGCCAGATATGTCATATGACGAAAGGTGATGCATGAAAAATGGATAATTATTTTTAATATTCCAGATCTGTGTTGTATATCCTTCTATAGATTGTGATCGTTCTTTTTTTCTGTTTTTTTTTATTCTTTTCAATGGACAGGAGAAATTGAAATTTCTTTCTTCGTACAGGATAATCAGATGCGACTATTATAGTACGTAATAAGAAATCAACCAACCGTTCCTTGAAACACGGTAATTCGGTGGCCGATTATTTCGCTAAAATAGGTGTTGCATGTTTATTCTATGAGTAATGATACAGCCACAAACTATTGTACAAACTTATTTTGTACAAACTGACGTGGCACTAATTCATTGGTTGAATGAAAATATAAAATAATAAAAACAAATCATGTGGGTCAAGTGATATTTAATTCAACCAATCTTATGATGCGGTCCCAATCAAAGCTAATTAAAATAGATTTCTCTTAGGGTGAGAATAACCACCAGTAATTGAATTTAATTGATACCCTTTATTCTTGCTGTTGGAGCTTATTTATACTTAGAACAATATGAAGCCATTACAATCTCAACTGATCGTGATTGTTGGCTGATTCTAGGCTGACTTATTCTCTTAAACTAACAGCTAAATAACAATAATTCAAATAATAAGAAATAACATAAAATCAGCAAGTGAAGATTCTTTGGAGACCAAATCCATCCGCAAAACTAGTGGAGTGCACATGTGTCCCTTCAACTACCAAGTTCTCATGCAGCAGCTCATGTGTACCCTTGATACAGGGTATTAGGCTTAGGTACCCTTGATGAGCGTCGAGGCCTATCATCCTCCCCCCCTGGAAGTGGTCCCTTGTCCACAAGGGACAAATGAGGAAACTTCTGCGTAAGCTCGACAGCATCTTCCCATGTTGCTTCTTCCTTTGGCAGACGTTTCCATTGCACCAAACATTGTTCCACAAATTTGCCACCTCTTTTAATCCAACGAACATCAATAATTTCAGCAGGTTCTAAAATGATTAGCCCATCATCATCAACAGATGGCAACTCAAGACCAGGGCTAGGGTTATCACCAATAAATTTTTTTAGCAATGAAACATGAAAGATTGGGTGCACACGAGACTGAGTTGGCAATTGTAGTTTATAAGCAACACTACCAATCCGTTCAAGAACTAGATATGGACCAAAGTATTTGCTTGCTAATTTATGATGAGCACGCCGAAAAACCGTAGCTTGACGATATGGCTGGAGTCTTAAATAGACCATATCGCCAGGCTGAAATTGAACATCACGATGCCTTTTGTCGGCTGATTGTTTCATGCGATTAATGGCAACAGAAAGATTGCTCTTCAGCAATTGAAGCAACTCATCTCGAGTTAGCAGGGCCTGGTCTACCTCATGAGCCGGAGAAGAGCCTTCATGATACATGGGCAAAGTGGGAGGTTTGCGGCCATAAAGAGCAAGGAAAGGGGTCATGCCAGTAGACTCATGATACGTCGTATTGTACCAATACTCTGCCCAAGGAAGGTATGAATTCCATTTGCGAGGCCATTGGTGAACAAAGCTCCGGAGGTATTGTTCCAAGCACCTATTTGTGACCTCCGTTTGTCCGTCGGTCTGCGGATGGTACGCCGAGCTCAATTTCAATTTGGTTCCTGACATTTGGAAGAACTCCTGCCAAAACTTACTAATAAAAATGGGGTCTCTGTCGCTGATGATTGACTTTGGCATGCCATGATGTTTAACCACACCATCAACAAATCGTTCCGCCACTGTTTTTGCTGTGAACGGATGCGTCAAAGCCATGAAGTGCGCATATTTACTGAGCCTGTCAACAACAACTAGGATGGTATCCTTCCCTTGCGAGTTTGGTAATCCCTCAATAAAATCGAGTGTGATATCATCCCACACTTTGCAAGGAATTGGAAGAGGTTGTAGGAGACCCGCTGGTTTCAGTGTGGAAGCTTTTGTTTTTTGACAAATAACACACCTGCTAACATAATCATGTATTATTTTGTACATAGAAGGCCAATAGAATTGAGTTGCCAAGCGTTTGAACGTGCGAAGTACTCCAGAATGGCCACCCATCTTTGTGTCGTGTGCTTCAAAGATTAACGTTTCTCGCAATTTGAGCGGCACCACAACTCTGCCTTTGAAGAAGACTAATCCTTGACGAATTACATATGGGCTGGTATCTTGTGTGTGGGCCAATGATGTTATTCTTTTAACATAGTCATCATCTGCAGCAGCGTGTTTAATTTGTTCCCAAATTGAAACCTGCGGCACAAATAGATGGTTAAGTATTGCACTGTCAGGACGTCGGGAGAGAGCGTCCGCTGCCATATTCTCCTTGCCCGGCCGATATTGGATTTCATATTCAAACCCCATTAGTTTTGCTATCCATTCCTGTTGTTCTGGTGTGGCTATGCGTTGCTCCAAGAGATATTTTAGGCTGCGCTGGTCTGTCCGGATAATGAATTTTCTTCCCAATAGATACGGTCTCCATGTACGAATTGCCTCCACTATCGCCAACATTTCTTTAGCATAGGCAGACCATGTTTTCTTGGAAACTCCAAGTGCTTTACTCATGAATGCGATTGGCTGACAATTTTGTTGTAGGACTGCTCCTATCCCGTCTCCCGAGGCATCTGTTTCAATGATGAAAGTGTTGTTGAAATTCGGCATAGCCAAGGTAGGGGTGCTGGTCATTGCTTTCTTTAGTTTGTTGAATGCTTCCTCAGCTTCCATGCTCCACTCAAATTGCCCTTTTTTTAACAAATTGGTGAGAGGTTTTGCTAGCAGCCCATATCCCTGCACAAACTTTCTGTAATATCCCGTTAGTCCTAGGAAGCCTCGCAATTCGCTGATATTTTTTGGTAGTGGCCAAGAGACCATAGCGGCAATTTTTGAGTCATCCACCTTCACACCATGACAGGTGACGATGTGCCCCAAATATTCTAACTCCTGCTGTCCAAAGTGACATTTGCTCGATTTAACAAAAAATTGGTGCTGCTTTAATACCTCTAATGCCTGTCTGACATGATCAAGATGATAACTCCAAGAGGAGCTGTATATTAGTATGTCGTCAAAGAAAACTAAAATAAATTTTCTTAAGTACGGCCGAAAAATAGAGTTCATGATTGCCTGGAATGTTGATGGAGCATTACAAAGGCCGAATGGCATTACCAGATACTCGTAATGGCCGTTGTGTGTTCTGAAGGCTGTCTTGTGAACATCTGTGGGTTTGACTCGAACTTGGTGGTACCCGGCCCATAAGTCTAGTTTGGTAAAGAAAGCGGCTCCATGCAACTCATCCAACATGTCATCAACGGTTGGTATAGGGAATCGGTCCTTGACAGTAACCGCATTGAGCCAACGGTAATCAGTGCAAAATCTCCAACTTCCATCTTTCTTTTTCACCAAGAGCACGGGTGAAGAAAATGGGCTGGTACTTGGTCGTATTAACCCTGAATTGAGCATCTCATTGACTTGTCGTTCAATTTCATCTTTTTGGAAGTGAGCATATCTGTATGGCCTTACATTAACAGGTTCGGTTCCCTCCTTTAATGTAATGTTGTGCTCTATCTCACGGCTTGGGGGAAGATGTGTTGGTTCTTGGAATAAAGTTGAATACTCCTCCAGCAAACTTTGCATATCTGATGCCGTCTTGCTTAGTGCGGGTTCAAGCCTCATATTGAAGCAAATTGTGAAACCTTGCTGCCCTTGCTTAGCATCATGGGAAATTTCAGTGAGAGAGGCCAATTGTGGAGCTTGAGGGCCAATACCTTGCAGCTGCCGTTTTTGGTTCTCCCAATCAAATTCCATTGTGAGTTGCTTCCAATTACACACTACTGAGCCCAATTGCTCCAGCCATTGTATCCCAAGTACCAAATCTAGCCCTGTAATGGGCAATGCATACAAGGTAAGATTAAATGGAATATCTTGCAAGAATAGTTGTACCTTTTCGAACTTGCCCCTGCATAATAACGTTTCACCATTAGCTACTTTTACTGAGAATCCTGAGGTAGGAAGAACCGGGAGCTGTAACAAATTTGCCAAACGGCTGCTGATAAAGTTGTGCGTTGAACCACTGTCAATCAGTACCACAATTTTGTAAGGCCCAATTTTGGCAGAGACCCTCATGGTCTGAGGAGCGGTCCAGCCCGTGAGAGCGTAGTATGTGATTTCGGGTTCAGTTTGAATTTCTTCTGTTTGTTCATTGTTTGCGTTTTCATTATCAGCGGCTCCAACTTCAAGTAATAGCAACTGTGGTCCTTGGCACTTGTGACCTGCAGTGAAACGTTCGTTACAGTTGAAACACAAACCAAGTGCTCTTCTACGCTGCATCTCTTCCCATGGAAGCCTCTTGATGCTGCTTGTTGTTGGGGAGCGATTGGTTGTGGTTGGGTTCGTTACCGCTCGGCTAACGAATGGTGGCCGTGTTGTTTTCCTTTGACGAGTCAGCTGTTCATCTCTCATTCGTGCGAGTTTAAACGCATCCTTCAACGTTTTTGGCATGAACATCCTAATTTCATCCGCAATCTCCGGTTTCAGGCCCCCCATGAAGGTTCCCACAAGCGCCCCTTGTGTCCAGCCACTAACTCGGTTTCCCAACCTCTCAAACTCTCTTTGGTAGTCACGGAGAGTCCCTGTTTGTTTTACTCTTGATAAGGCTTCATTGTAATCTTCGCATTCCGTAGGTCCGAAGCGAGCCCAAAGCTCCTCCACAAAATTGTTCCATGTTACCAATTTGTTTTCCTCACGATACGCACGCCGCAGCCATTGCCACCATTGGTTGGCCTCTCCTTCGAGGTGAAAGGAAGCAAGAGACACCTTCTGTTCGTCGGTGGACTCTTGGTACTCGAAGAATTGAAGTATTCGGTTGTGCCATTCTGTTGGGTCGCCACCTGCAAACTTTGGGCACTCAAGCTTAGTAGATCGTGAAATAAATTGTGGTCGGATACCTTCTTCACTTCTGCTAAGTTGTGCAGATCCTGAAGATTCATAATTGTTGAAACTCGGGGTCCCTTTGGATGCTGATATAGACCCTGCTAGTTTGCTTAGAGCAGCTTCAATTTGATGCAGCTTATCACTCATCCCTAGTTGCCCTTCTTCCATCCGTTTTATCCCTTCTTGCAACTGAGTTATGTCAGCTTCCACACGGTCGAGTCGATCTCTGTTGGTAGTCATAGTAACCTGCTCTGATACCACTGATGCGGTCCCAGTCAAAGCTAATTAAAATAGATTTCTCTTAGGGTGAGAATAACCACCAGTAATTGAATTTAATTGATACCCTTTATTCTTGCTGTTGGAGCTTATTTATACTTAGAACAATATGAAGCCATTACAATCTCAACTGATCGTGATTGTTGGCTGATTCTAGGCTGACTTATTCTCTTAAACTAACAGCTAAATAACAATAATTCAAATAATAAGAAATAACATAAAATCAGCAAGTGAAGATTCTTTGGAGACCAAATCCATCCGCAAAACTAGTGGAGTGCACATGTGTCCCTTCAACTACCAAGTTCTCATGCAGCAGCTCATGTGTACCCTTGATACAGGGTATTAGGCTTAGGTACCCTTGATGCGCGTCGAGGCCTATCATCTTATCATGCCACATAGGTTTGTACAAAATAAGTTTGTACAAGAGTTTGTGGCTATATTATTACTCTTATTCTATATTAATTTGGTGGGAGTCTTCGCCTACCTCAATTTGTAAATGTTTCATGCGCATTAATCTTATGGATTAAGCACCATTTTATTTAGACACTTTGTAACCTAACACGTGTATTCTTATTACTATTATTATTATTGAATGGATTTATTAAAACATGAATATTGAGTGTGAATAAATCTTAAGCCAAGTAGAGACAGGGGTGCAGAATCAATACAGAAAATAAACGTGTAAGCAAAATCCAAATCTAATAGTCACAAGTAAATCTAACAACCTCTCTTTTCTTTAGTTTCATCATTATCTATGTAAATGTAGTTATGACATTCTCTCTTCAAATGCATTAAGCTAGCAGAAAAATTGAATAATCCATGTAATTACAATTTTCTGCATTACTATTGTTTGATCATGCTTTGAGCCTTTGATAATTGTGCAGAGGTTAGTGGTAGATTACTATTGAGATTTGGAGTTTTTTCCTTTTTTAAAATTGCATGTTGATAATTTCACTTAGACGTTTGATTTTTATTTAAAAGAAAAAAATTGAGTTCTAATGATTGAAAAAATTTAGACAACTAAAGGATATATTAATCAATTGGCCACAGTCCGTTTAATAAAATACTTTAGATTCAAATAGTAAAAGTCTCAATTGCTCGTTGATATTATCTAGAAATTAATGAAGAGTGGAATTACTAACGGAAATTATTCTTATGATCGTGATAATGAATGAATTAAGCCAAATAATCAAATAAATTTGTTAGTATTTTTTTTTTCATTTTATGATAGCAGAACTCAACATTTTGTCTTGAATGAAGAAAGATATGATTTTGATCTTATGAAGTAAGTTACAAAACTGACCTTGATGATATTGGCCTAAGCAAACCATGGTTAAGTCTAAGGGAAGTCAACGTGAATTTGCGCATAAAATTCATCTAAAATTGGGCTGGACATAGTAAAAATTATTCAAAGATAAAGGAAAAATGGGGCGCATTGATGAAAAATATATTGTCTTCCTAGATAATATGGGGAGTAAATTTTGATTTACAGTAGTTTAAAAACATTTTGAGAATTGTTATTTCATGAGAGAGATAATTTGAAATTAACCCGTACAACTTATTTCTTATAAATGAAATTCTATGTGCAGCGGTTCACGAATGCTTCAAAACTAAAATAAAATTTTTAGCAAAAAACTTGTCCAACTATTGTAGTATAGTTTTTTTTTCTTATGTCATATGAACAAACATACAAGGAGCATTTATCATTTTTAATCAATGGTTTGCATAACAAGCAGCAGGACTAAAATACGTCTCAGCCACACATGGCCTATGTAAGATACTCCCATTACATTCTTGGCAACAATCACTAAGCCCATCATATATGGCCACTCGATGAATCTGCCCACTCCATTTATGGTGTACGTTATTAATAGATATATTTATATATAACATTTAATGGACATAATTATTAAGGAGGGATATGTCTCTTGATGTAAGTTAATACAACTTAAATAAAATAACACTACTTTCTTAAGGGACATGACTAATCATTAAGAGACCCAACTTCTATTATAACTTAAGATTCATGTACTATGAGAAAGTTTGATTAACAGACATCAATAGATATAAATAAACCTTATTATACATATTTCATGTCATTCACAATTATGAGTTTAAGATATTGAGATTTCTTATAAACTCATTTGTCTCAATAACTTCTAGTTATAAGTGATTTTCAGTTTAACAACAATTTTCTTAGGATTACTTCCACAACAACCAACAATAGTATTAGAGCAAGGTTAATATTCTATTTTAGTTTAAATGCCAAAATAGAAGTTATTTTTGAAGTAATCCAATGTGTCTAATACATACAATAAGACGTGTTAGAAGAACTATTCCAAGAGGTAATGTCCAAAAAGAATTCGCAATCGAAGAAGTATTGTTCAACGGTATTGATTATCAAGAAGAAGACAGCGTCTATGAGAGGGATATTCACATACTCGAAGAAGAATTTTTTTAAGTGTCCAAGTGCTATTAGAAATAATTGACGTAATCAACCTATTCGTGAAATACTTCCAGATAGCATTGAATTATATATTAAGGTCTGATTTTGTATTTTATTTACATATTATTTAGACACAATGTTTAGTACAAGATCTATCGATGCTAACAAAATAGAAAAAGTCAAATGGGTCTAATTATAATATTTGGAAATGAAGAGTGTCCTACATTTTAATTCAAGATAAAACATGTTATGCCATTACTAGTGATATTCTAAATAATATAAATGATATTTCACTAATCATCGAAATAAACAGGAGGAAGATAATACAATTGTAAAAGCTACAATTTTAAGCCATATAGAAGTAGAACTTATTCCTTTATTTGAAGATCATAAGACTACAAAAGAAATGATAAAAGCCTTAGAAGTTTAATATAGTGTTAAATCTGAAACTCATGTATAATTATTGCTTGAAGAATTTAATGGAATATACATAGAAGAAGGATATGATGTGGTTATCATCCATGTCAATAATATGGCACTATTAGCTAAGAAATTATCATTTTTAAGTAATACAACTATTGATAAAATGCAAGTTTCCACAGTCCTTAATAGCTTATAAGCATCATGGGATTCGATTATTACATATTTAAATTGTTCGGGTCAAGTTTTGACTATGACATTTTAGCACCAATTTTGGCACAGGAAGAAGAAAAAATGAATTACCGAAAATGCCCAAATTTGATGATGATGGAGAATTCTTCTAAGCCTTCTAAGAGGTTTAAGATAGAGATGGCAATGGATTGGATCTTATCCAAGATCCACGTGATCCAAATCCAATCGGATCGGATTTGGATCGGTTTAAAATGGATTTGGATCGGATTTGGATATCGATGTGCGGATCTAAGACGGATCTAGAGCAGATCTGGATCTGTCTTAATATCTAAATCCATATCCATATCCATTCATCTTCTAATTTAATTTTATTTTAAAAGTTTCTTAATAATTGTGGAATTATAATGATAATAAATTTTATTCATAGCATATTAGCAGTATTTATCATGCATTTAAACTCTTAAAACTTAAAGGTTAGTTTTGTAAATTTAAAGGTCAACCAGCCCCAGAGCATGTACATGCAATATTCAAATTGCAAGCTAAGTAATATAACCTGACAATTTATTTTATTATATTGGCCAAATAATTTTTAAGAAATATAGTTATTCATATATTTAGTCAAATATGGTCATAATAAAAATAATAAATGACTGAATATAAATCATATTTAATTTATATGTCATTGTCTAACGTTGTAGGAATGGAGGTAGGTGTATCGTGGATATTAGAATGATGAATTAGACAATAGATTATTAGATTGATCTTACTCCTGCAATTACTTCTGAATGATATTTTATTATCTTTCTTATTTATTGTTTTGGTGTAAAAGTATAAGCTATAATATTTATTATATTTTTGAGAAAAATTATATAATTTATTTGTTATCAATACATTTTAGCCCTCAATTTTCAATCTAAAAAATTATTACTTTTTTTATTACTGAATTTTAGAATTCATGAGGGATCTAAAGCAGATTTCGATTTTAATTTTTTTTCGGATTTGGAGCAGATATAGATATTTATTTCTTTTTTGGATCTGGAAATAGAGCGAAAAATATGGATTCATGACGGATCTGGAGCAGATACGGGTCTTGATTTTTATTATAGATTTGGATCTGGAGCAAAGTAAATCCAACCCATATATGCTCCATTGCCATCCTTAGTTTAAGAAAAAGAGAAAGGAAAGAAGAAAAATAAGAAAGGTAAGTGGGCTAGGGGTGGGCATTCGGTTCGGGTTGATCTTTAAAATCTGAACGGGTTTAAAATTAGAATCCGTTCGGGTTTGAAATCCGATCGGGTTAGCAGTAAAAAAAATTAAAAAAAAATTATGTATATATGTACGAAAGGAGAGAAACGGCAAAATCTGAAGATTATAAACAAAATCCCTAAATCCTAAATTCCTTTTCTGCTCCACGCCGCCTGCAGCAGCCATGCACAACCCTAAGTCGGCGAGCCCAGCACAGCTCAGAAACAGTGAATCTTACTCACACACAGCCACACGACGCCGCTGCTGTCAGTTCCATTCACATGCACCGGCGTTGCAGCTTCTAGCCGTTCCTTGAGCTGCTGTCAATTTCGTTCAGGTGTACCACTGTCAGTTCAATCCAGCTACTGCCGTCGTTGGCTCGTTGCCTTCTCCTTCATTCCCTGTCGTTAGCCGCACAAGGTGATGACCTTAAGGTTACGATTGCGATTCGGTGATGAATAGGATGGGGGAGATTGCTAATTTAATTCAGTATGTTTTTTGGGATCATATGCATTATGCAGTACAAATGTATTTAGTGTATAATGGCATTAGCTTTTTTTTTTTTTGGAACTCAATCGAGCATGATAGTGCGAGGACATCTAGAGATTGTAAATTGAAAAATAAACAATCGAGAGTTAAGTGGCTGGTTACTGTCAATTTTTAGAGAATAGAGCTGTTGTAATCCGAATTGAACCCAAACGGAAATTGAGACCCGAATTTTTAAACCGAACCAATCCGAAATGTGAACCCAAACCAAATCGAACCGAATTTGAACCTGATTTGGTTGAATTCTCCAACCCGATTGAGTTACAATCCAAACCAAAACCCGAACAACTCGAACCGAAACCTGATTTGCCCACCCCAATAAGTGGCCAAAGAAAAGTAAAAAAAATGAACGTTTCAAATGGCCAAGTTGGACGTTTTAAAAAAGTTTGTCCAAAGATAAAAAGGATTGCAAAAGTTGAGCAAGTAATGAAAGAGGTCTCAAAAGCTTTGATAACGGAGCCTACTTCAAATCATTGGTTGACAGACTCTAGAGTTACCCATCATGTGGGAAAATCTAAAGATGGCTTCCTCGCTTTCAAAGAACCAGCGCGTGATTATTTTTGGGAAATAACATATAAAGTAATGTATTGGGTGTTGAGAGTTACACAAAATGTAATGACAAGTCTAATATATCTATATATATATATATAAAGTTAGGACTTGAGAATGTGATATGGCATAATCATTTTTCTTCTTTGTATATTCTCTATTATCTAATAAATAGAGATTTTTATTTTTAGATTTGGCTTTTCATCTTCTCATAATTAATTTGATTGTATTTAACTCATGTAATAAATAGTAACTTTATTAATATATATCATTCTAAAGTAATAAAAAAAGATAATACTAATTTCTTTTTTTAAAACCGCACGAAGTGCGGTTCTATTTCCTAGTATTATAATAAGTGATGTATTGTATATGCCAAGTGTTAAGCGTAATCTTACGTCAGTATGTGAGTTAGATAAAAAAGGGTTTGACATTATATTCAAGTCTGAATAGGTGATTGTTAGAAGAAAGTGTTGAGTTTATGCAAGAGCTTATAAGACAGATGGCATTTATTATATTATAATTGACGATACTAATAAAATAATTAATTCTTCTTATGTGCTTGATTCTAAGTTTAATAAAATTGATTTATATGTTTGGGACCTTAGATTAGGACATATAAATAAAAATAAAATGAAAAGAATACATGAAAAAGGTATAATACCTAACATGCAGGATATAAATTTTAAAATATGTCCAGTCTGCGTACAAGAAAAGTTGTCTAGGAAATCATTTACTAAACATTGGCATTCATTTGAATTAGTAGAAGTAATCCATATGGACATTTGTGAACCTTTAAGAGTAAAAACACATAGAGGAATGGATTGTTTGATTGATTTTATTGAGGGTTACTTTAGACATCAATATGTTTATTTCAGTCAACATAAATCTAAGGCACTAGAGAAATTCAAATAATATAAAAAGAAAGTAGAAACTCAATTGGATAGAAAAATTAAATTTTTAAATAGTGATAAAGGTGGGGAATTTATTTTAGATCTTTTTTAGAATTTTTGTAAAGAACGTGGCATAAAGCATCTAAATACAATAAAATGGCGTTGTTGAAACAAAAAATAGGATATTGATGAGAATGACAAATTTATGATATTCCATCCTACTTTACCATTAATCTTTTTGGGAAAGGCTCTTAGTACAGCAGTTTATATTTTAAATAGAGTCACCACAAAGTTAAAAGGATTACTTCCTTTTGAGTATTGGATTGGTAGGACAACTAATTGTCTAACTTAAGGATTTGGTGCTCCAAAGCTTTTATCTTAAAACTTAAACCTTTAAGAAATGAGCTTGAAAATAAAACTTATGAATGTAAATTTATTAGATACCTAGATAATAGCTTAGGATATAGATTTTGTCATAACGAAAAAAAAAATCAACGTGCATGCATTTAAGGTGTGTTTAGCACACTATATTATATTATGCTATATTGTATTATTTTAATGTACGTATATTATATTATGTTGTATTACATTAGAATTGTATTATAATAATACTGCATAATGTTCGTTGTTATATTGTGCTGTATTACTTTTAAGTTATATTATGTTTGATGTTGCACTATACCGTGTTGATTTCTTTGATACTTAATTTAAAATATATATTTACAAAATAATCCCAGAATATTTTTAAAATACTAAATATAAAAATCTTAAGTTCTAAAAATTAAGCATTATTTTTTTAGTATAAATGTAAAAAAATGAAATTAATGTCACACAAATAACACTTGTTTCAACATTTATTAAAAAATAATAAATATTTTTAAAATAAAAACACAAGCAACACTCCAACTCTTTTAAAATTAATAAATTTGAATACTAAAAATTAAATTGATGACTTTACCTTCTATTAGTTGATTTATAATTTTTATAAAAAATAATTTTATATACAAGTTTTAATGGAAAAATGCTAAGAATTGTCTTTTTTTAAACAAAATTCTAAGCTCAAATTTAATTACCAATAATGGTTGCACAACAAATCTGATCATACCAAAAATAAAAATTTAATTCCCATAGCTAAATAAAATAAAATTTTGGTTAAGGCATTAATTTTATTTCAATTTTTTAAATCTCATCTATCAATGTCTACTTCAACCAATCCACAAAACTAAAAACTCTTGAGTCAAACCTAGAAAAGAACTCGGCGGCAGCTCTTAGCGGTTATATTAAGATGTTGAAGAAATGGAGGAGTAGAAGACAAATAAGAAACACAGAAGAAGAATAAGAAACAAAGAAGAAGAAGAAAGGGGAAAAGAAAAATAAAAATAAAAGAAAAATGAGAGAAAGATACAGAGAAGATAAAGAAGAAGAGGGGGAAAAAAATAAAAGACGAAAGAAAGGGATAAACAAAGAAGACGAATAAAAAGAGGAGAAAATGAACTAATGCAATGCGGTATAAACCCCAGTCCAACTCGAGTTTCCTTATGCGGGCTTTCCCATATTTTTTTTTCTTATGCAATATAGGGTAAGTGCCAAACATTATATTGTAATATTTTAATACAATGTAAAGCTCTAGTTCACCATAATGAGGCATGCCAAACACATCCTTAATTGTTTCATTATACATTATGTGCAGGCAATAGTGCAGAGTAGAGCATATTTAATTAATAAAGACTATATAGACACATGTATACCTAATTAGATGGTATACAACTATCTATAAATCAAAATAAGAGAGTTGGTCTATGTTGAGTCACATTTGGTGGTGGACAGAGTTCTTTGGGATACATATTTGGAAATGGGAGTGGAGAGCCGAAGACTAGTAGTACATGTATTACAACATGAAAGCACTTTCACGACTTTGTGATCAATGCGCTACTTATGTTGCCAAGTAAATTATAGCTTACAATTGTTTGGTAATATATGAGTAATTTATTAGTATTTTTGCTTTCAAATATGTAAGACTTATTTTTCCAGTATACTAATTGATTTTATGTATTTATAGGTGGGAAAAAAAATGAAGTCGAGGGAAAAAATGTGCTTATGTTTTTCTTTTTATTAATTTATTTTTATTATTATTGTTGTTTTTGTTATGGTTATCATTATTATTATTACTGCAATAAATATTTTTGAAAAGCTACAATATAAAAATAAATATTTATCAAGCAATTGCAATACTCATATATAAATTTGGTACATGACAAACAATACTAAAGAAATTATTTGTGTTTACAATTTCCAAATTAAACTAACTAGATATCTATAACTCATTTTTTGTAAAAGAAAAATATTACATTCTTTACAAGAACAACAAAATGCAGCTAGCCATTCAGTTGGCTACTCCAATAATTATGCCAAAGCCAGAGGGAGTTGGAGAGTGAAACCTTTTGATGAACCTTCCTTAATTACAATATGAAAAAAATTGAAATAATTTCATAAATCTTTTTAATATCTTATTTGAAAAAGGGCAATAACGAAGATGTAGATAAAAAAAAATAATATTCATTTACTAACCCCGCACAGTCATTGTGCTACAAAATTTAATAAAACATATTCTGCCATATGTATTCTACCCACTCCACTCTTACTTTATCAATATTCTTTTGGATAAAACTATCTCGTCCAACAAACTAGATATCATGCACAAAATAGTCAACATTAATACATGCATCAACCTTGTGAAATCAATAAATTTTAAAAGGATCGAGAGATGACTACCAAGTTTTTTTTATTGAATCATCCTATTTTCAATGATTTCCTTTATAAATCTCATGATATAATATCCACATTCAACATCTGTAATTTGTTTAGGACACCACACATAAATTTTGAACTAATTAATGTCATCTGCATATGTGAATAAATTTAAATTGAACGTATATATACACAATTTCATATACCTTAACCCTTTTCCATAGAAAGGATTTTCGATTCGCATTTCTCATTTTCGCTACAAAAATCTTGAAAGCACTTAAGATACATAATTAAATATACATTAGTCCTACATTTTTTAATATATTCATTATAATTGACAAAAATGACAATAACTTACAGTGATACAAAGTTCATCAAATCAGGGCGAGGTTTATGACCGAGTGAATAAAAAATATATGACATAAATTTGTGCGGATCCACAACAATCAACATCCAATGTTTGCTATATATAATGATAAATATCAGCCTTGCATATTTTTGTAAAAGAAAAAGAAAATAAACTCCAAATGCTATATGCAAGTAAGAAAATAACAACCCTAGTATTGTAAGGAAATATCAAAAGCTGTTCTGGATCAAGTATTTCCATTCTTGATACCATTGCACGAGCTCTAGTCTCATCACTATTTCTAGTTTCATCACAAAAGATTGAAGGATTACAAAATTTGTAAATATGTTCCAGTTATGAACCTTTAAGACCTCGTAAAGATCCCTACAGAAACAAGTAATAATTACTTCACTGCATAAATAAAAATTATAACTAATTATTTTGCTAAGAAAATAAGTAACTTAATTAAATTACTTCATGTAACAAGTTATTGTTGTGACCCTAATCTTTTCCATGCTACAAAATTGTACAATGTCGTCAATTAATAAATATATTTCAGCTTGTTCATTGTCGAAGATCCCAGGATAAATTTCAATCAATAATGTTTCGGTCAACATTCGGTGAGCATACTTGCAAAGGGCATCTATTCTTGCTGGCACTTTGTATTCCTACACATTCTTAATAGATTTCTTTATGTAAATAAAGTAATAAAAAATAATATTATTATCAATTTGAGACATATCAAAAGCAAACAATTAATTATAGATAAATACCTCAAAATCATTCAAGATGACAAATTGTTTAGGTCAAGCAACATGGGATCCAATGGCATGGCTAACAAGAACTAACTCATCCCCGAGAGGCCTTGGTAAAAATGCATCCCCTTTAGTTACAATATTAATAGCCACACGAACATCCATGATAGCCAATGGTACTCCATGCACAGTCGCATTAGAATCATTGTTTTCCAACGTTGTACCTTTGGCTACAATATTATTTATGCTGCCCACTGCTAACTTACATGATTTGCCCTGCATTATCTCCTCGTCACTCATCATGAATCAATCTTGATTTATGGGAACTAAATCACAATAAACTATAATGAGTACGAAACTCAGTAAGCAAACCATTTTTTCATATACTAAAATACATACATACATTTATAGAATGCAAATGGATGACATGCCATGGTATTCGAAAACATGTAAAACAAATCATCGAAATCTCATTCTGTCATTCTCAAACTTTCGCATCCTCTTTCAAATCACTTACTTCAACTTGAGCTACCTTCATTCAATTACTGCCTAGTAGGACACTCCTTTAACTTTCATACACTTTGGGCTTCACGTCAACACGTCCCTCGCCCAATTATCTCATAACCATAATATAACATCCAGAGTATCCTCCATTAAGCTAGTAACGAATTCAAGTATCCAAGCCAAAATTGTAAAACAATCTTTCTTTCTTCAAATTCTCTTTGCTAAAATCCACTTTCTCATTTTATAGAAAACATAATGCATTTTCGTGCTCATGCCAATGAAATTCCACACATACGTATGCCCATGTCCATAAACACATATAACACATAACAACACATCCTATCAACACATCATATAAACAAACAGGCAAAGCATATCAATTCATATCCATATATATCAAAATAGACTTTTCAAACATGTCAAACATATATATTGTTTATTGTGATTCATTCGTAAATCTAGTTTACTTACCTCCTGGCATCCTTGAGTAACAAATGCAATATCGATATCATCGGCCTAAAATGAATAAAAATACTCTCATAAGATAAAATTAAAGTATAATTATAAACTCCAATATTCTCAAATTTCTCAATATATAATCAAATTCCAAACTTAACCTCAAATAATCTCAATTTAAATCATAAATCACCAAAATACTCATAATTTTTGAAATCATGAAATAACCCTCAAATTCTATAGAATTACTAAAATGCCCTTGAATTCAAAATTAACAAAATACCCTAAAATCATAATTTACCAAATTAACCTCAAAATCATAAATCACCAACTTATCCTCAATTTCAACAATTACTAAAACACCCATAAAATCTAAAAGTACAAAAGTGCCCTCAGAGTGCGAAATGACTGAAATACCATTACCGGTCAACGATCACCGGAATTCAACAAACAGCGACGAGAAATTACTTATCCTCAATTTTAGCAATTATTAAAACACCCAAAAAATCTAAAATTACAAAATTGCCCTCAGAGTGCGAAATTACTGAAATGCCATTACTGGTCAACGGTCACCAAAATTCAACCAACAACGATGGGAAACTCAAAATTGAAAGTTCAAGCCACGCTGAGTCCAATGGTGGCGGTGGTGACCTCCCATGCAATGCGATGGCATTGGAATCTAACTTGGAAACCATGAATACTCAAGTGGCCGATCGACGGCAAAACAACATCCCCGACGGTAGTGGGTGGTCGGAAATGGCAGAGGGCATAGTGGGAAACAAAACCCAAGTGGTGGCGTCACTGAAAACTAGCAGCAATTCTGCGTCTTTTCATGGCTTCGATCGGTGGCTTTCCGGACGTTTTCCGGTGGTAAGGATGGCATGGAGATGACCAATGGCTCAAGAGCTTCCGATCGGTACCAACCTTGGCCGGAGTGGTGGCTGCAAATGGGAGATCCGGCTGGGTCACGTTCGCGGGTACGGGTCAACCCGGTTCTTTTTCCCCTCTCTCTCCTCTGAGCTTTTCTTCATTTTTTTCTCTCTCTCTCAATTTATAAGGCTGTGGGGTATTACAAGGACTTCATTCCTTTGGAATTCTTAAAAAAAATGCATCATTTCGGCAACATATCCTAAAATCATAATTTTGTGAATTCAAAATTAACAAAATATCCTAAAATCATAATTTACCAAATTAACCTCAAAATCATAAATTACCAACTTATCCTCAATTTCAACAATTACTAAAACACCCATAAAATCTAAAAGTACAAAAGTGCCCTCAGAGTACGAAATGACTGAAATGCCATTACCGGTCAACGATCACCAGAATTCAACCAACGGCGACGGGAAATTACTTATCCTCAATTTTAGCAATTACTAAAACACCCAAAAAATCTAAAATTACAAAATTTCCCTCAGAGTGCGAAATTACTGAAATGCCATCACCGGTCAACGGTCACCAAAATTCAACCAACAGCGACGGGAAGCTCAAAACTGAAAGTTCAAGCCACGTTGAGTCCAATGGTGGCGGTGGTGACCTCCCATGCAATGCGATGGCATTGGAATCTAACTTGGAAACCGTGAATACTCAAGTGGCTGATCGGCAGCAAAACAACATCCCCGACAGTAGTGGATGGTAGGAAATGGCAGAGGGCATAGTGGGAAACAAAACCCAAGTGGTGGTGTCACCGAAAACTAGCAGCAATTCCGCGTCTTTTCATGGCTTCGATCGGTGGCTTCCGGACGTTTTCCGGTGGCAAGGATGGCATGGAGATGACTAGTGGCTCAAGAGCTTCCGATCGGTACCAACCTTGGCCGGAGTGGTGGCTAGAAATGGGAGATCCGGCTGGGTCACGTTCGCGGGTACGGGTCAACCCGGTTCTTTTTCCCCTCTCTCTCCTTTGAGCTTTTCTTTATTTTTTCTCTCTCTCTATTTATAAGGCTGTGGGGTATTACAAGGACTTCATTCCTTTAGAATTCTTCAAAACAATGCATCATTTGTTCTTGTACAATCTTCCCATATTTTTCTCTAACATAAATTTTTCTTATGAAAATTTCTCATAATTTTCCTCTAGTTGAACTATGCACTCCTGTAGCTCATTCTTGGATGGAAAGCTTCATTTTTTCCTTCCAAAGTATGAAGAAGGTGGGGCAAAACGTCCTCTTGTTCTTACTCGACCTGAACTTTCAAGGATTCCTAAAGTTATTTTTAGAACATCATTCCTACAGGCAGTAGCTATAACCTCCTTCTCACTTTTCTTTGTTATCTCATCCTACATTTGAATAATAACAAAAAATCAGCAACTTTTTAGTTCATATGTTAAATTATTCAAAAGTCATATAATTATAAAACTTACTATCTCATCAGCCTTTTCTCTAACGACCTCACTCTTGTATCTACCTTTCTTATTTTTGCGTGCTGCTTTCCATAAGGTAGAGCGACTAATTTTTTCATTATTTCCAGTAGCTTGTTGTTATATATAAATTAAAATGTATAAAAGTGATTAATTTAGGTGATAGATTGAAAAGTAAAGTTATATATACATACCAGTTCATCCTCTAATCCCACATAGCCTTTCTTTAAAAGGCCATGATTGTATATATTCTTTGCCTTTCTTTCTCTATATATTTGGCCAATTTCCTATATTAAATAATCAAGGTAAGTACACAAACAGTGATAAACATACATTTAACTCAAAAAGTTAGTCAATGCTTCAAATGTGCTAAAGGTTCAATAACATACGAAAATTTCCCCATCTTCTTGCTCAATAAAATCATACATTTTAGGTGGGCACTTCAGTGCCACTGGCTTATCTTTACACCTCTTGATGTATTTAGTGATGAGCCTATTCATGAAGGTTCTCCATTTATTCGCAGATGAAGATAAGAATTTTCCTTGAAGCTCATTATCCACCTCAAAAGAGAACTACAATATGCATAGCATGTTTAAAAATATTTTTGTAAATTAAATAAATGTGTACTAGTTTAAGAAAAAGGCCATAAACACATACTTTTATGCATTCCCATATCTTTTCTCCGGACTCTGATGGCACTTTGCTCCAATCTTCATAAGAAATTCAAACCATGGTACGTGCCAAGACACCCAAAAAGCTAAACAATTGTGGTGCCACCTTGTCATGTGGATGTCCTCTTTTGTTATACTCAACTACAAGCTTTTGTCCATGGTTTCTATTTCTAACTAGTTGAGGTAAATTCATTCGACCTCTACTTTTTCTTTTTCTGACAATTGAACTTAGTTCTATAGCAACCTACTGCAAAATAACTGGAAAAAAAAGAAAAGAAAAAGAATTCATCAAAATTTAATAAAAGACTAATAGGTCATGTAAGTTAAATAAATGCTAGTACATTAAAATAATGATTCAGTACATCAACTATGTAGCAAAAAGACTTATGTCTTTTTTTCTAATCAGTGTTTTCAACCAATGTTTTTTCATTGATATTAGTTCTGATGTAAGCTAAATCATCATCACTTATTTTATCAAATGACTCAACATATGGCATCAAATTGCTAGAATTTTAATGTTCTAACATAATGTCACCTAGATCTTCTCTTGAATCATCTGTATATTCTCTACGTGCATCCAATATCACAACAGACCACTTTAGATCTAGTTGATCTTCAACATAAAATATTTTTATTAGTTGAAAACATATTTTTTCTCTCTCTCTATTTATAAGGCTGTGGGGTATTACAAGGACTTCATTCCTTTAGAATTCTTCAAAACAATGCATCATTTGTTCTTGTACAATCTTCCCATATTTTTCTCTAACATAAATTTTTCTTATGAAAATTTCTCATAATTTTCCTCTAGTTGAACTATGCACTCCTGTAGCTCATTCTTGGATGGAAAGCTTCATTTTTTCCTTCCAAAGTATGAAGAAGGTGGGGCAAAACGTCCTCTTGTTCTTACTCGACCTGAACTTTCAAGGATTCCTAAAGTTATTTTTAGAACATCATTCCTACAGGCAGTAGCTATAACCTCCTTCTCACTTTTCTTTGTTATCTCATCCTACATTTGAATAATAACAAAAAATCAGCAACTTTTTAGTTCATATGTTAAATTATTCAAAAGTCATATAATTATAAAACTTACTATCTCATCAGCCTTTTCTCTAACGACCTCACTCTTGTATCTACCTTTCTTATTTTTGCGTGCTGCTTTCCATAAGGTAGAGCGACTAATTTTTTCATTATTTCCAGTAGCTTGTTGTTATATATAAATTAAAATGTATAAAAGTGATTAATTTAGGTGATAGATTGAAAAGTAAAGTTATATATACATACCAGTTCATCCTCTAATCCCACATAGCCTTTCTTTAAAAGGCCATGATTGTATATATTCTTTGCCTTTCTTTCTCTATATATTTGGCCAATTTCCTATATTAAATAATCAAGGTAAGTACACAAACAGTGATAAACATACATTTAACTCAAAAAGTTAGTCAATGCTTCAAATGTGCTAAAGGTTCAATAACATACGAAAATTTCCCCATCTTCTTGCTCAATAAAATCATACATTTTAGGTGGGCACTTCAGTGCCACTGGCTTATCTTTACACCTCTTGATGTATTTAGTGATGAGCCTATTCATGAAGGTTCTCCATTTATTCGCAGATGAAGATAAGAATTTTCCTTGAAGCTCATTATCCACCTCAAAAGAGAACTACAATATGCATAGCATGTTTAAAAATATTTTTGTAAATTAAATAAATGTGTACTAGTTTAAGAAAAAGGCCATAAACACATACTTTTATGCATTCCCATATCTTTTCTCCGGACTCTGATGGCACTTTGCTCCAATCTTCATAAGAAATTCAAACCATGGTACGTGCCAAGACACCCAAAAAGCTAAACAATTGTGGTGCCACCTTGTCATGTGGATGTCCTCTTTTGTTATACTCAACTACAAGCTTTTGTCCATGGTTTCTATTTCTAACTAGTTGAGGTAAATTCATTCGACCTCTACTTTTTCTTTTTCTGACAATTGAACTTAGTTCTATAGCAACCTACTGCAAAATAACTGGGAAAAAAAGAAAAGAAAAAGAATTCATCAAAATTTAATAAAAGACTAATAGGTCATGTAAGTTAAATAAATGCTAGTACATTAAAATAATGATTCAGTACATCAACTATGTAGCAAAAAGACTTATGTCTTTTTTTCTAATCAGTGTTTTCAACCAATGTTTTTTCATTGATATTAGTTCTGATGTAAGCTAAATCATCATCACTTATTTTATCAAATGACTCAACATATGGCATCAAATTGCTAGAATTTTAATGTTCTAACATAATGTCACCTAGATCTTCTCTTGAATCATCTGTATATTCTCTACGTGCATCCAATATCACAACAGACCACTTTAGATCTAGTTGATCTTCAACATAAAATATTTTTATTAGTTGAAAACACAAAATAAAACAATCATCTTTATGGCCTATCCTATTAAGGTTTACCAACATTGCCCTAGCTCATCTTTTTTTATCCCATGATTGTTTTCAACCCAATCACACTTAAATATAAGAATCTTGAACTTGTTGTGATCAAGCTCCCACATCTCTTGTATAACTCTATAAAATGACATATGTGCCACCACAGGATTCTTAACTTTAGCACTTCAAATCTGAAATGTGTTTGCCTCTAAATAGACTCCACTATTCTGTACGACTCGTAAGTCATCACATTCTTTGGCATGAAAACGATAACCATTAATTTCATACCCTGGGTACTTTATCACTTCAGGGTAAGGTCTATGTGCAATCCACCTTAAGGCTTCTGAGATATTGTTCCTTGATTCGTTAAGTTAAATTTCAACATATATAATAGTAGTAAAATATATATAGATAATACATAAATATCTTAGAATAATAAAAAAATGTTTATACATGAACTATATTGCTAATTACTTTCTGACGCAACCAATATATGAAAGTCTTATTATATTCATCCTATAGCCACTTTTTCTTCTTTGACTTTGCAGGATATTTCTTCTTCAAGAACTCCATATGCTCTCTAAGACATCAAAAATGAAATAACAATGATTATAACTATTATAGAAAATATAACTAATATATATAAGATAAAGGAAATAGTTACTAACATGATAAGGCTGAACTTCATTTGTATTTTCCGGTACATATCTATGTGCCTGCACCTACAGTTTACAATCTATTCTAACAACACATCCTCATGGTAAAGGTAATCCAACATAAGAACTATACTTTTTAGGAGGAATGTCAATTGCATCAACTTCATATAAGTATTCTATGAAGAACTCAACAACCTCCTTAGTTATACATGATTCAGCAATGTAACCATTTGGTTTATCCTAATTTCATATATAATCCTTCAATATTTTCATTTCCCTCTCAAATGGATACATCCATTGGAGGTAAATAGCTCCACAGAGTTTGACTTCTCTAACAAGGTGCACTAGTAAGTGAATCATAATACCAAAGAAAGTTGGCAAGTAATATTTCTCTAACATGCATATAGTATTCACCAAATCTGCTTGCATTTGATCCAATTTTGACACATCCACTACTTTGCTACATAGGTTACTAAAAAAAGCACAAAACCTTGTTATAACATATCTAACATGTTTTGGTTATAAGGATCGTATTGTTAAAGGAAGCAATTGTTGCATCAAAGCATGACTATCATGGGATTTCAAGCCATAGAGTTTCAAATCTTGTAATATTTCTAAAATTTGAACAATAGCCATCAGGAACCTTAATTTTAAACAATGTCTTACAAATTTTTTTCTTTTCCTCCCTTGACAAAGTATAATATGCAAGAGGTAATTTTATTTCATTTTGGCCAACTCTTGGTAGTAATTCTTTCCTTACACCCATTTCATCTAGATCTATACAAGCTGTAAAACCATCTTTTGACTTCCTTGGAATGTCAAGTAAAGCCCTCACAAAGTTTTCACACACATTCTTTTCAATATGCATAACATCAAGGGTGTGATCTAACAGTAACGCCAACTTTCATAATTTAAGTTATAGAAATTTGGCTTTTATTAGAAAACATATACGGTTATAACCCTTATTAATAAGGATGTTAAAATTATAAATAGGGTTATTAATGGGGTAATTTTGGAAAAGACTTATTTTTCAAATTTTAATAGGGTTTCATAAGACTCCCTATAAATTCATATTTTCCCCCCTTCCATAACCCTAAGTCTATGATGTTTTCTTCTTTTTCTCTGCTACTCATCACGCTTTTACTCATAACCTAGAATTCAAACATTTGTTTAAGAGAAAATCATAACGGTTGGTAAGTTTACTCTCTCTATTCTCTACAAGTCTTCCTATCACTCTAATTAGGGTTTTAATTGACATGATTTGAGATTTGTACATATCGTAATGCATGATTTAGGAAGTGTTTAAGTTATCTTTAGGGCTTTGATTTATTATTGAGTCTTGTTAATCAATCCTTTAGGCTTTAAGCACACTAGACAATTCTGGACAACATGACTATATCGAAATTAGACATACATTTTCTGAACGAATCTTCTTAAGAACCTTATCTTGATGAAAACTAGACATGTAGAGCTTATTGAATATTTTCCTTTTCATGAGATTTGACTTCGTTTTCAAATTCATACGTACTTTCGAAAAAGACACTGCTGCACTGTAAAACTATGACTTTAGCAGAATGACAAAATTTAAAAAATTATTTTAGTATGAAACGAATTCAAAAAATTCTGAAATTTAAATAGAGATTGATATATGTGTCTAGTATTGATAGTTTTAATTTCATAATTTTCTTATCAGTATATGATTTTATAAAATTCTCGGAACCTGTTCTGTTAAGTTAAAGCACAGTAAAACGGTTTCAAATTTGTCAAGAAACAAATAGTTTTGGAAATGTTTTTGATATCAGATCTTCTTGAAAATTTTACATGAGGTGCCCATAGATGTCCAAAATAGTTATGTAGAATATTATGTCATTCTGATTTTTAGATTAAGATTTGAAAATTTTGAGAATCAGACTTGTACAGGCATGAATTAGAAAATCAAATTCTTAAAGTAAGTTCTTAATAGTTGTATCTTGTATTTGTTTAAGGTGTTGGAGGTGTTTGAGGCTCTTAGAGGCTTAGAGGTGTGTTAGATCAAATTCTTTTATCGAGGTAAGTAGCTTCATTTCTAATATATTGGATATGTATGATTATTTGATATTATTATAAGTGTTTTTATACCACTTAAAAGATTAGGTGATTTTTCATAACAAAATTAGTTTATGTAAATGTTTCCAAATATGAAAAATTATATTATTTTTATTCTTTTTTTAGATATTATAAATGCTTTTAAATATATGAGTTATTTTGTTGCATGATTACCTTTTATGATTTTGCTTATAAAATATTTTGCAAGCTTAAAATATTGTTATGGACATTTATGAATCTGATACGAATGTTTTGTACCCATGTACGATTTAAATTGAGACTATATGAAGCTCACCTCTTGAGGGTCAGAGCGTCGTAAAGTGCCACATATAGTGCAAAGTGCCACGTACAAGTTGTTGTGCAAATTTTATTGACCTTACAAGTGCACGAATCTATTGTAAAATATATTAATGGTGACAAGTGTCGATCCCACAAGGAGGTTGATTCTAATTGTGTGTAAAATTAATTTTTCTAAATGGATGTTTGGATTTGTGGTGAATGTGACTTAGATTATCTTAAAATTGGAATTGAAATGGCAAGAATAAATTGAAAAGAAATCTATTGAAATGAAACACTTGGGTATCTGGATCCGTATCAACATGCACCATGAGCTAAATATTCCTTATTAGTGTCAATTAAATTATGAGGGGGGAATCCGCACCTCATGAACCACACTCTAATCAATATGGTGCTAAGGGCTTATCGTGCCAAATAATAATAACCATGTACTAGGGAGCCGGTGAAACTAGGGCGGTATCTAGACAATATTATTATTATTTGTCGACGAGAAGTCAAAACATCTACAAAAACTAGAGGGGAAGAGAAAGTCAAAACATCCAGACATGTTGATACTTCACCTTCAACCCAAGTTTGAAAGAAAATTAGCTACTCATAATTGAACTAGGGGCAAAATGAAAATTTATTAAAATACGTAGAAAATACAAGATGGAGAAGGAATTACAGAAAATAGAGCCCAAAAATGGATTCAGAGATATCAAATTAGGGGGGAAGAGTCCCCTTTTTATAGATACATTGAGTAAATCATGGCCATCGGATCAAGAACATTTCAGACGCTCAAGATTGCACCACGTCATTAGTCAATAGTACACGGTTTGACCACGTGGTTTGAACAGTAACACGGTTTGACTCGGCTTGAACAGTGATGCGGTTTGGTTGAAAATAATCTTGTGTAATGCATGTACCGTACGTAAGATTTTTGGTCCACTGATATGCTGCCACGTCATCGATCAACAGTACATAAGAATTTTACTCCAACAGGATCGTAACACCTCATCAGTCAATGTCACATCATAGGTCCATGCCACGTCATTGTTCCGTCTATGTGAACAGTGTCGTGAACAGTAACGTAGACAATATCGTACATGTGAACAATGACATTTTTCCTTTTATGCTTCTCCTAAGGTTTTCGACTGTCCTGAGTTCAAAAGTGATGTCCGTTTTGCCGTATGATTTATCGTTCATTGTGAAATGACTATGATGCCCCTAAAATACTTAAAATACTTAATTAAAATAAAACACACGTAATTAAATCACGAGAAGCTTAAATACATAAAAGTAAGGGAGTCAGTAAGACTTGAAATGTAAAATGATGATTTTCTCCTTTATAAATATACATTTTCTTACACTCAACACACCCACCAACCAACTTATTGCTAGTCCCTAGCAAATAAATTGAAAACAAAATTCAAATCTAAATGATTTTTTTTAAGCACTCGTGTTTATTCAATCAGACTAATAATAACAATAAAATAAAAGTATAAGCATTATCTTCAGTTTAAAGAAACATCACACCCACATCAACCATCTACATGAATCAGCCCAGTAGAATTTGTCATAACTACTTTCAAGAATGACATGTCAAACCCCAAAATCTCACTGGAGGTAGTGATACTCTCACAAAGAAATTAAATCCAATAAAAGTAGTCATTCCAAGTAATGGTAATTGAGAGAAAATAATAAAGACGTGATATCACATACTTTCACCAAGATGAAAGAAATATGCCCTCAACTAAGAAATAATACAATCTCAAGTCAAATAAAAATGCTAGTCAACCCAATTCTTTTTTTTTTATGCATCACTACATCTTTTTAGCCCATATAACTAGCTTCTACTTCAAACTATAGTTCCCTAAAATCAAGGACTTTTATTAGGTCGTAACGTAGGCTAAAGACATGGCTAATAAATGAGGGAAAATAAGGAAAATAAAGTGTATGTTTGAGAAAAATGTAGAGATTTTTTTTTTGGAAGTTGAAAGGTGAATTTCACCTATTATTGTTATTTTTATTTTTGAAACAACAATTTTTTTTTTTGCTTTTGTTTGGCATAACTTCACTAAACAAAATAATTATTTACATTTTTCTCAAACATAAATAGGTGATGGAACTTGTAAGATATCGTGTAATTCTCCAAATCGGAGTGGGTCAAAATAACAAGTTTGACAAAGAAAAGATTTTTTTTAAAGGTTTAAAAGGGTTAACTATGGATATTTCATAAAAGGGATGGCTAGAAAGTCTTAAATGGATCAAAGATGGCCTTTCCATCGTCTTTTAAGGCTCTAAATAATCTTTCATATCTACTAGTTAGATGGGCTTCCAAATGTAGCAATACATATTTATTCTTTTTCTTTTTTTTTGTAATTTTACAATTTTTTAAGGGTTAACTCAAAAGAAATCTAGAGATCGTGTATAAAATAATAAACTGCTAAGCTGTATAAAGAATTAACAAAAGGGTTACTCTCCAAGAAAAATGATAAGCTCGAGAACTCACTTGGTACTTATTAAGACATGTTCATTCCTTCAAGCAACTCATTTTTGTCCCCGACATCAACATGTAGAGTAGCAAACATAGCGTAACATCAATTAAGACCAAAGATAATACAAATACTAAAATTTAAAATTCATCATGTCATCCAATGTTAAAACAAATCACACAATTTTTTTTGTTTAACTAAGAAGATGCGTTTCTAGAGGCACTACACTCCATATTCCGCCATCTTCGACTAAAAAATTTGAAAATGTTTATTTATAAAGGAGAAATTAAAAAGAAGAAGAAAAATGAATATCAAAGCTTAATAAAGAAAAAGAAAATGTCTGAAATTTTTTTTTGTTTTTTTCAAACAATGAAGATGCGTTTGTAGAGTCACTACACTCCATATTCAGCCATCTTCAACACAAAAAGTTAGCAACAATTAGTTTCTATAACAAAAAATCAATAAAAACTTAACCAAGATTCTACAATTGTCAACTAATCCCTCCCCCCAACCAGAATGAAACATTGTCCTCAATGTAGATGTGTATAAGAGACAGGTTAAATCTAATTTGTACTTCTTATTGCGGCTACTGTTACCATCATTATTTGGACGCTCCAATACAAAGGTCCATGGGTCTAGCTTCGGTCTATAAACTTGTAACATATCAAGTAGCTTATTAATAGTGTGAGCACAAATAAAAGTTTTTTCGCATTGGAAAGAATGAAATAGTTTTTTATTGCATGGTTAAGAAACGCGATGAAACCATCATAAAAAGTATTGACATTTAACAAACCGACGGGTTTCTGGTGAATGTGCAGATGGGCCCAAGTTGCTAATGTGATAAGTGTCTCTAGAGTTACAAGATCTCCTGGAAGGAAAATAAAAGCATCATCATGATCAAGCATTTCAGTTATTCTTTCTTGCATACCTGAGACGACTAACTCTTCTCCAGTCGGTGAGTCAGACAAACCGCCCAAAGGTTTCAAGGCTCTTGGGATAATGCCTAACACTTGGCTTCCTCTGACAAAAGCAGCTTCTGAGACCAATTTTGATAACCCTTGGTTACCTCTTCCATACACCAAGTGTAATTTTCTCTTTGCTATGCTTCGACCAAGATCTATCGTTGCCTCAACAAACTCTTATGTTTGCCATAGTTAAATCCAGAAAGCACACAAATGTTCTTGAATTGTCTATTGGGAGTAGCTGCCATTGGGATACTTCTCAAAAATAATTTGTGAGTGCTTGATAAAAAATCATATTTAAGAATATTGGTAACAGTGGGTCACAACTGTGTATGAGGTAGAATGTCAGAGTCAAATAACGCGTAAAGCACATGGCTCGAGAGTCAAAAAGTAAACAGCAAAAAAATGATAAAATTATTAAAGACAATAATGCAAATGATAAAACAACAGTGAAATAAAATAACAGTGAAGTAAAATAATATTTATAGGTAGTTGCGACTGTGGCTCACATCTTCCTCTGGTTTTACGTCCAGAAACGGCTTGAACGCCCTCTATGGGTCGATGATAGGCTTCCCATCTAGTTTTCTTATAAATTGGCAAACAGAGTCGTTTATAGTCAGATTCCCGAGACTATATCATGCATGCTCTTTCTAGAATAATGGCCATGACTATAGAATCGCTCCTTGCACATATCCACTGGGATGCGTTACAAGAGACAAAAGGATATCATCCAATGACTCCTTATTCAAGCCATCCCTAATGAATTGAATCTTATCTTCCCTGTTATCAGACATCATTCCTAAAGAGCATGGGTTTTTATTGCATCTCATTCTGGCACATTTATGACAAGCAACAGAAATTCTTCGAGCTCTTTGTTTTCTTGCATAATTTCCTTTAGCACAACTAAGCATGTATTCAATAAAATTTGGAGGTAACTCACCTACCAATCGTACTTTAGCTTTGATTAACTAGCGAATATCAGCAGGTATGTTATTCCTCATTAGCAATCACATGCATTCGAATCGAGCTTTATAGATTGTAAGGAAGGCATTCTGAGGAAGTGAAGGGAATCAATTGTGAAGCTTTGCTAAAATCTCGTTTCTGTCCATACCTTCGCCTCAGAATATCAGTTATTATGAGAAACTGAAGTAACCGACTTGATTGTCACGGAGTACCGTTATCCGCCACTTTACCGGGATAACAAACTAAAGTACACAAACAAAGAAAAACAAACTAAAACACAAAAAGAAAATTAAAATCGTCCTCTTATTGAATTTACCTCAAGCTCCAACTGGATGTTGTAGACACTTCTCTCAATGTCTCTAAGTTGGCTTTCTAAATCCTCAACATAGGATACTAACTCTGGTGATTGTAGAGCCCAAATATGATGTGTTTTACAAAATCGAATCTGCGTTTTGAGATGAGATTTTACATGTTGAAGTGGTTTTAAAATGTCCAGGAGGAACTGTTTAGCTATGGTACTCATGATTAACAATGATAAGAGAAAACTTAATAGTTAAACAAACACACTTATGCAAAAATAATTTCAATTAGCAAAAGAATAATAAAAAGAAAGAAAGAAAGAAAAAATCAAATCACCAAAAAAAAGAAAAAAACTCAATTCAAATCTGGTGGGTCACTCAAATTTATTTCGGTGTCCTCTCCATGTGGTTGGTACTCTAGATATGGCTTTAATCTTTGACCATTAACTTTAAACGTGACACTATTTTTTTGGTCTTTAATTTTAATTGCCCCATGTGAAAAAACAGTATAAACAATAAAGGGGCTAGACCATCGAGAGTGTAACTTACCTGGGAATAGGTACAAGCAAGAATTGAATAAAAGTACATTCTGACATGGAGTGAAAGATTTTCTCATAATTTGCTTGTCATGAAAGACTTTCATTCGTTGCTTGTAAATTTTGGCATTTTCGTATGCATCATTGCAAATTTCTTCAAGTTCTGCCAGTTGTAATATTCTTTCTGAGCTAGCTTGCTGCATGTCAAATTGAATAAAAGCACTTTCTGACCTGGAGTGAAAGATTTTCTCATAATTTACTTGTCATAAAAGACTTTCATTCGTTGCTTGTAAATTTTGGCATTTCCTTATGCATCATTGCGAATTTCTTCAAGTTCTGCCAGTTGTAATCTTCTTTCTGAGCTAGCTTGCTGCATGTCAAAGTTGAATTTCTTGATGGCCCAATATGCACGATGCTCGAGTTCCACAGGTAGGTGGCAAGCTTTTCCATACACTAGCCTGTAGGGTGACATCCCAATCGGGGTCTTGAAAGCCGTTCTATATGCCCATAATGCATCATCAAGTCTTAATGACCAATCTTTTCTGTCTGGCCTCACCGTCTTTTCTAATATGTGCTTTATTTCTCGATTGGAGATCTCAACTTGGCCACTGGTTTGCGGATGATACGGGGTCGCCACTTTGTGAGTGATTGAATACTTTGTCAAAAGAGCTTTGAATACTTTGTTACAAAAGTGGGCACCACCATCACTGATTATCGCTCGAGTGAATCCAAAAACAATGTTGCTTTTCAAAAATCCTATAACCACCTTGTGATCATTAGTTCTATATGGAATTGCTTCTACCCATTTCGATACGTAGTCAACAGCAACCAATATGTATTGATGGCTAAAAGAAAAGGGAAATGGTCCAATAAAGTCGATACCCCATACATAAAAAATTACAACCACTAAAATTAGATTTAGTGACATCATATTCCTTCGTGTAATGCTCCCCATTCGTTGACACCTATCACATGAAGAACAGAAAGTGTAAGCGTCTCGAAATATAGTTGGCCAATAGAAACCACATTGTAAAACTTTTAGTCGTTGTTTTCTTAGCGCTGAAATGGCCTCCACAAAAGTTTGTTCATGGCAAACTGAAAAGATATTTTGAATTTCACTTTCTGAGACACATCGTCTGACAATTTGATTTGCACAATACTTGAACAGATAAGGGTCATCCCAAAAAGAAATTCTTTATTTCTGCAAAAAATTTAGCTTTGTCTTTCTTGGTCCAATACTCTGGAAGTTGACCTATAATAAGTTAATTCACGATGTCAGAATACCATAGTAATACTTCCACACTCAGCAATTGTTCATCTGGGAATGACTCATTCAATGTTAATGTCTCTGTAATTGTATCAAAATGGAGACGAGAGAGATAGTCTGCCACAACATTTTCTGTGCCTTTCTTATCTTTAAATTTCAAGTCGAATTCCAGCAAAAATAACACCCATTGAATTAGTCTAGCTTTTGCATCTTTCTTTGTGAGAAGATATTTAAGAGCAGCATGATCTGTGAACACAATTATTTTACAACCAATAAGATAAAGATAAAAAATTTTCCAATGCAAACATTACTGCTAGCATTTTTTTTTCAGTAGTTAAATAGTTCAACTGTGCATCATTCAATGTCATACTAGAATAGTAACTAACATGGGGAATTCGATCAACTTTTTGTCCTAAAATTGCTCCTACTGCATAATCAGATGCATCACACATAAGCTCAAATGGTAAGTTCTAGTTTGGAGGCTGAATGATGGGTGATGATGTCAACAACTGCTTTAATTTTTTAAATGCCATAAAACATGAATCATCAAAGATAAAAGGTACATCCTTAGCAAGTAAATTGCATAAAGGTTTAGAAACTTTGCTAAAATCTTTAATGAAACGTCTATAAAAACCAGCATACCTAAGGAAAGATCTTACTTCTCTAACTGTTTTGGGTGGAGGAATATTAGAAATGAGATCCACCTTGACTTTGTCAACCTCAATACCTTTGCTCGAAATGATGTGACCGAGAACAATACCTTGTTTTACCATAAAATGGCACTTCTCCTAATTTAAGACTAAATGCTTCTCGATACATCTCTGCAAAAGTAGTGTTAGATGATGTAAACATTGATAAAATGAATCACCAAAGACAGAAAAGTCATCCATAAAGACTTCAAGGAATTGTTCAACCATATCAGAAAAAATGCTCAATATGCATCGTTGAAATGTAGCAGGTACATTACATAATCTAAATGGCATCCTCCTATATGCAAAAGTGCTAAAAGGGCAAGTGAAAGTGATTTTCTCCTGATCTTTTGGTGCTATAGGAATTTGATTATATCCTGAGTAACCATCTAGAAAGCAATAAAATTCATGGCCTGCTAATCTATCAAGCATTTGATCAATAAATGGTAAAGGAAAATAGTTTAGGAAAATGGTTTTTACGTGTGATAGAATTCAACTTTCTATAATCAATGCATGCGCGCCATCCTGTAGTCACTCTAGTGGGTATCAATTTATTGTCGGCATTCGTAACTACTGTGACTCCTGACATTTTGAGGACAACTTGTACATGACTGACCTATGAACTATCAGAAATGGGGTAAATGATACATGCATCTAATAGTTTAAGGACTTCAGTTCTAACAACTTCTTTCATGTTAGGATTTAACCGACGTTGTATTTCCCTAGTAGGTTTAGCATTTTCATCAAGGTGAATGTAATGCATGCAATCTACTGGGTTTATACCTTTTATGTCCGCTATGGTCCATTCTAATGCTCCTTTGTGCTCTTTTAAAACATCCAACAACTTACCTTTTTTATTTGTCATTGAGGGATGATGAGATGATTACCAGCAGAGTATTTTCTTCTCCCAAAAACGCATATTCCAATATGTTGGGTAATGGTTTGAGCTCGAGTTTCGGTGGTGATTCTGATGATGGGATGAGTTTCTTTTCAGATGGTGCTAGTTGTTCAACTCTTGACTTCCATTTATTAGTGTCCACGGATGATGCTGAGTCAAGTAGGGCGTTGACCTCATCGACCGATCTGTCAATATCAAAATCCATACCAAAGTGAGTTAAACATGTTTGTAAAGGATCATCACTAAGGTTTGAAACAAAAGTATTATCAACTAATGCTTCTATTAAATCCACATCAATAATTCCATCATCTGCATTAAGAGGTTGTTTGGCAATGTCGAAGATGTTCAGCTTCATAGTCATGTTGCCAAAGGACAACTGCATATTTCCAGTCCTGCATTGAATGTAAGCATCCGCAGTTGCCAAGAAAGGTTGGCCTAGAATAATGGGGATGCGCTTCTTTGAATCTTGTATTGGTTGAGTGTCAATTACAATGAAATCAACAGGAAAATAAAACTTGTCTACCTGGATAAGCACGTCCTCCACAATACCACGAGGTATTTTCGTTAACCGATCTGCAAGTTGTAACACCATTGGAGTTGGGTGTAATTCTCCTAGTCCAAGTTTCACAAATACTGAATAAGGTAACAGATTTACACTAGCTCCAAAATCCAACAAAGCATTCTCAATTGTGTGGTTCCATATGCTACGTGAGATAGTGGGGGAGTTTAGGTTTTGCATTTTAGAGGAATTTTATGTTGGAGTATAGAACTAACATTTTCTATTAAAAATACGTTCTTTTAAACGTGAATATTTCTCTTTTTAGTACAAAAGTCTTTAAGAAACTTGGCATAAGATAGAACTTATTTTATAGTATCAAGTAAAGGGATATTAACACTTACCTGTTTGAAGATTTCAAGAATCTCACTTGTGGATTCTCCCTTCTTTCCTTTAGCTAACCTCTGAGGAAATTGAGCTTTAGGAACATATTCTCGTGGATTGGTTTCTTCTTTCTCTTCCGATTGCGAGTCCTCAACATTCACAAGTACAATTTGAAATTCTAGTAATGCAAACCAAAAGGGGGGTGAATTGGGATTCTAAAAACTTATTTAATTCTAAAACAAAATATCATGCAAATCTAAAACAAATTTAAAGTAATAACAATTAAATCAATCACAATATAAAAAGATAAGGGAAGAGAGATTCAAACACGAAGATTTTTACGTGGTTCGGCCAACCTCGCCTACGTCCACGCTTCCAAGCTTTCCGGGCTTGATGATTTCACTAAGCAAGCCCCCAAGACTTCAAATGCTTACACTTGACTTCCAAAGTGTCAATGAACCTTTACAACAAGAGATTATCCCTAATCTCTTAACCCAAGTGTATCCCAACACTTATAATCACTCAAAGTAAAAGATTACAAATTGTTTTTCCCTCACACAATATTTAAGATTACAAATCAATACCCAATGTGTGAATAGATGAAGCAAGAATGTGTTTAAAGCTCTATGAAGATTGTATTCTCGATTATAAACTCAATGGTCGTGTTGTGTTCAAATATTCTTTGAATTTGACTGAGCTTATTTATATTTGGAGTTGAAAAACTAGCCTTTACAAGCTGTCGGCCCGAAAACGGTTCGCCGTTAACCATTAACGGTTAACCGTTTAGGCTGGTCAAAATTTACCGTTGGGCCAAATTTCAAACAAACGGTTTGCCGTTTATGATTACCCATTCGCTGTTAAATTCCAGAGACCTGCAAGATGAACATCAGTTATCCGTTTACATTAAACGGTTAAGGATTTGCATGAAGTGACCACTCTGGATATTATCGGTTGACCGTTTGTAATAAACGGTTCGCCGTTTGTTTCCAGTAAACTACAAAGCAATTTAGCCTTATTCGGTTTTGTTAAATAGTGCCAAAAGAGTATAACCTTCAATTATGGATTTTATCGGTTAACCGTTTAAATAAATGGTTCGCCGGTACATTCCAGTAGCCTTCCCAGCTTTTTGTGTTTTCCGTTTTTCTTAATCGGTTAGAGCTTAGGCAAAATGTTGCTCTCTGGTTTTAATCGGTTAACCGTTTGAAATAAAATGGTTCACCGTTTATTTCCAAAATCATATTTTAAACCAGATTTTTCAGAGAGTCATTTTCTAATTTTGAAAGTCCATCTTTTAGGAGAATGATTGGAATTATTATAAGGCTAGCATTTATTAAGGAATAGCTCCAATAATTTTAATCAAAAACCATTTAAAGTCTGTTATGATCAAAATCAATATTATTAACATATTCATGTTAACAATCTCCCCCTTTTTTATGATGACAAACTTTATTCAATATTTTGCTCCTCCTTAATATATGCTTCCCCTAAATGTATGGCCAAATTAAGAAATGTCAAATAAAAAGATTTTTGCTCAAGAAAACATTTTTGAATTCATTTAAATCTCCCCATAATTATCTCCCCCTTCATCATCAAAAAGAAAAGAGAGAAAAGAAAACCGCTAATCTTGTGAAAGAAGTTAGCCAGTTTTGGCGAGCGAAAATTTTGGCAAAGTTTCCCCTTAAAAATGGAGCAAAACCATTAATACAAAAGGAGATTAAACACTTCCAAAATAGATTTACAACAACTCCATCATCCAACAACGCCATGAACAATCAAACCAACACTTCATTAACCAATAAACCAACAATCTCAGCAACCAATACCAAGACATCCAACATCAAGAACATCACAAAAACATGTCATCAAAAGCCATAAAGAGCACATAGAGGTAGTAGTGTATATATAAATATAAAAGGCAACACACAAACAACCAAGATATGAAATGTATGTGCGAAAATAGGACTCAGAAACTATGGAGGTGGAGAAGATGTGCTCCCCAGATCATAACTGAAATAGCTGAGAAGAGTGTGCTGTCCAGCGATAAGCTCAAGCTGCTGATCAATACTCTGCTGCTGGAAGGTCTGAAAGTCAGAACGTAACTGCTGGTGGTCACGGGAAAAAGTGTCCAATCGATCAAGAATCAGTTACTGGCGCTTTAAAATCCGGTGAACATCAGCAATCAAATGCTGCACAATGTCTGAAGCAGGGGGCTGAAATGGAGCTGGAGGCGGCATAGAAGCAGATGGCTATTCAGGAACAGTAGATGGCTCAAGAGCATGAGGCGACTAGGAAGATGAGGGAATGTCAGCATCCATCACACGCTCCTCGGAATTAGAGTCAGCTGGTGGCCGAGGGACAAAACGACGACGCGGAGGATGAGGATGAGTTCTAATCTAAAGTCAGGAAGCTGATCGGGAGGATAGATATCGTTGAGCATTCGATCGTCTTCTGGAGCAATCAATGTATCCCGATTTTTGGAGTTGCTTGTCGTTATCCACACTTCATTCTTCTTAGAAAAACCGATACTAGTCATGGCCTCGGGACCAATCCGTCTAGTCTCTATATGACCGGTATCAAGAAGAGGCACCTCAAAGCGTCGCAGTATCTTAGTAATGATACTACCATAAGGAAGCAAGCGGTGGTTAACCGCAGGAGTACTCAACATGTGACTCACAATAACATACCCAAGGTTAATGGGACGATCTGAGAGTAGGCTATCGAGTAGGCCAACGTCCAATCTCGTAACCTCATCCGAGTGACCCTTCCTAGGTGTCACTATATACTGTAAAATAGTGTGAAGAATGCGAACTTGGAGAGGTAGAAGTTGAGACCGAAAAGGAAGTAAACAAATCTCATCAGACAAGTCTCGATGACGACATATATTACGGACTCCATCAGTATGACAAAAACTGTCAAAGAAAAGGGCTTTCCTGAAAGTGTAAATATCATGCCCCTCACTAGAGATACCAAGAAATTCAGCTAGGTCCGCATCATCAAACTCTATAGGTACACCGCCGACTTGAGTAACTATCTTATTTAGGCGAGTGGTGGAGATTTCCATATTCAAATAAAATACTCGCACTAAATTGGGATAAACCCGGTCATCAAAGTCTATGGCAGACTCCCAAGGCTGAAGCATATCCCGAATGCTTCTACCACATACAACTAAGTTACTGAAATCTTCAATTTCAACATAGAAGGAGTCAAGTACCTTTTGTCCATCGAAACGATCCTCGAACTGCTTGGCCAAGGAAGGCGTAGAGAAATGAATTCTTGCAAATTCAGAGACTTCCCGTGGTGGTATAGGATTCCTTGGAGGCACAGATTTTCGCCTACGATTTCTCCGAGGGGGTGCAGCCATGGAGAAGTACAACGGAGTGTGGTGAGGTGTGTTGAGAAGAAAATGAATTGATGATTTGCTGAGGAATAAGTAGAGGATGTGATTTTGATGCTCAATTTGGTTGAAAAAAGGGAAAAATCGGATTGAAAATAAAGAAACCCGACCCGCGGTAGTTAGGGTTTAGATTTGGGATTTTTCAATTTTGGGATTGATTTGAAGTTTTGAATCGGTGAAAGTATTCTAAAAGTGATAAGAAATTATGTTGAAGGTTTGATTTGGCAAGAAAAGCAAGAAAAATGAGGATTTGAGCGCTGAGGAACCTTCGGCTGCGCAACAATGGCCAAAAAGGTGAAAGGGTAACTGGAGAAGGAGAAGAAAAAACCTTTGAACAGTTTTATAATCGCGAAAACGGTTAATCGTTCATTTAAACGGTTAAGAGGTAACTTCCAGAGGCTAGAGAGTAGGCAACGGGGAAAGCTTAAGCACTTAACGACTAAGGAGTAACTGTTAGAGGACTCTCTGTTTTTAAACGGTTTACCGATTGCATCAAACAGTGAAAGAGTAAAAAGACAGACACATAATCTCGTTTCTGGAATAAAACGGTTCACCGTTTATTGAAAACGGTTATCCATTTATTTTATCTATAATTTCGTACATTTGATTAAATTTTTTGCCAACAAATAATACATTCCAAGATCATTTAACTGATCTAAAATATTTTATAAGCCATTGTAATGCAAGATTCATAAACATGTATTCAAGCAATTAATTCATATAATCAATCAAGAATTAACAAAGCAAATACATCATTTGAATATCAAGTTTGAGCATTTCTTAAATATTAAATCACCAATAAGTCAATTAATTCAGTACACTCAATAGCATGAATAGAGACGTTAATACGAAAATTACATCATCCCAAGTTCATGCCGAATTTTCAAAAATTGTTCTTCGCCAAGGGGTTTGGTAAAAATATCAGCGAGTTGTTTTTCTGGAGAAATAAACTCTAATGCAATATCTCTCTTTTGAATATGATCTCTCAAGAAATGATGTCTTATTTCTATATGCTTGGTTCTAGAGTGTTGAATGGGATTCTTTGAAAGATTTATAGCACTAGTATTATCACACTTAATAGGAATTTGTTCTAGGTTAATACCATAATCTCTAAGTGTTTGGTTCATCTAAAGAGCTTGCGCACAACAACTTCCTGCAGCTATATATTCATCCTCGGTAGTTGAAAGTGCAATAGAATTTTGTTTCTTGCTAAACCATGAAACAAGTGAGTGACCTAGAATATAGCAAGTTCCACTAGTGCTTTTCCTATCAATTTTATAACCGGCAAAGTCCGCATCCGAATAGCATGTTAAATATATATGAGTTCCCCTAGGATACCAAAGTCCAATATCTATGGTTCCACTCAAATAACAAAAAATTCTTTTAACAGCAAGCAAATGAGATTCCTTGGGACATGATTGAAATCTTGCGCACAAGCATACACTTGGGACATGATTGAAATCTTGCGCACAAGCATACACTAAACATGATATCGGGTCTACTTGCAATTAAATAAAGTAAAGATCCTATCATACCTCGATACATTTTGATATCCATTTCTTTGCCTTTTTCATCTTTGTCAAGCTTGGTTGTTGTGCTCATTGGTGTATTTTTGGTCTTGGAGTCATCAATGCTGAATCTTTTGAGTAGATCTTTTACATACTTGGCTTGATTCATAAAAATTTCTTCCTCATTTTGTTTTATTTGTAGTCCAATGAAGTACTTCAACTCTCCCGTCATACTCGTTTCAAATTCATTACTCATGCAAGATGAAACTTCTTGACACAACAATTCATTAGTAGAACCAAAAATAATATCATCAACATAAATTTGAACAAGTATGTCTTAGTGGTATCCGTTTTACCCATGAAAAAATCATTTTCTAACAAGAAATATTTAAGTCTGCCATATCATGCTCTAGGTGCTTGTTTTAATCCATACAAGGCTTTAAACAACTTATAAACATGATTTCAAAGTTTTTCATTTTTAAAACCAGGGGGTTGTTTTACATATACTTCTTCCATAATATACCCATTTAAGAAAGTACTTTTCACATCCATTTGAAATAAGATGAAATCTTTATGACGTGTAAATGCCAACAACATTCTAATTGATTCTAGTCTAGCAACAGGTGCAAAAGTTTCATCAAAATCAATTCCTTCTTCTTGGTTGTAACCTTGAGCCACTAATCTAGCTTTATTTCTTACAACCACACCGGATTCATCCATCTTATTTATAAATATCCATTTAGTACCTATGACGGATTGATGGTCTGGTTTAGAAACTAATTCCCACACATTATTTCTTTCAAATTGATTTAACTCCTCTTGCATTGCCATAATCCAAGATTCATCATTTTCAGCATCCGCAAAGGATTTGGGTTCAATTTGAGAAATGAATGCATTATGCTCACAAGTATTCCTAAGTGATGATCTAGTTGTAACGCCTCATGATGGATCTCCTAAGATTACATCTTTAGGGTGAGAAGAAACATAGCTCCACTCCTTAGGGAGTGTTTGAGAAGTACCTTCATGTTGCTCCATATTTGTTTGCTCTTCTTGTTCATCATCTTGATTTTCTTGTGGTGCATTCTCTTGATTTTCTGTTGACGATTCTTCTTGTAGCTCTCCATCTGCATCATCATTAGCAATTCATTTCTCCGTAGAGGAGGGGTTAGATTCATCAAACGTAACATTCATGGATTCTTCCACAACTAAAGTTCTTTTATTATAAATTCTATAAGCTTTGCTTAAGTTTGAATACCCGAGAAAGATGCCAACATTAGATTTTGGATCAAATTTACCAAGATTATCTTTTGTGTTTTAAAATAAAACATTTGCATCCAAAAACTTTGAAATAACCAATGTTGGGTTTTCTATCTTTCCAAAGCTCATAGGGAGTTTTATTGAGATAAGGTCTAATCAACACTCGATTTAAAACATAACAAGCGGTGTTGATGGCTTCGGCCCAAAAATATTTTGGAAATGCATTTTCATTTAACATGGTCCTAGCCATTTCTTAAATAGACCTATTTTTTCTCTAAACAACTCCATTTTGTTGTGGAGTCCTAGGTGATGAAAATTGATGCTCAATGCCAAGATTATTGCAAACAATCTCAAATGCATGATTTTCAAATTCTCCTTCATGATCACTTCTAATACATGTAATCCCATACCCTTTTTCATTTTGAATTTTCTTACAAAGTACTTTAAAAGCATTAAGAGCATCATCCTTATTAGATAAGAATAATACCCATGTGTATCTTGAAAAATCATCAACAATTACAAAAGCGTAATATTTTCCATTCAAGCTAGCATACCTTGAGGGTCCAAATAAATCTATATGAAGTAATTGAAGTGGTTTTGAAGTATAAATAAGATTTTTGCTTTTAAAAGAGGTTTTGATTTGTTTACCAAATTGGCATGCTTCACAAATTTTATCTTTTTGAAAACCAATTTTTGGAAGACCTTTAACTAAATCATTTTTGGAAATCTTTGAAATTAAATCCATGCTTGCACGTCCTAACCTTCGATGCCATAACCAACTATCATCATGCAATGCCGAAAAGCATTTATCAAGAGTATATGCACTTTCTATGTCAATGATATAAACATTACCACATCTATTCCCAACAAACAAGATCTTGCCATCACATGAATTCTCAATAACACAACTAAATTTATCAAAGATAACTTTATAACCTTTGTCACATAATTGACTAATACTAATTAAGTTGTGTTTCAAGTTCTCAACCAAACATACATTCTCAATTAGAGTTGAGGAAACTTTACCAACATTTCCAATTTCAAGAATTTTTCCTTTTGAGTTGTCTCCAAAAGATACGTCTCCACCATTTTCAATTTTGGTGAAGCTTGAGAACCATGCATAGTTTTCGGTCATGTGCCTTGAACAACCACTGTCCAAGTACAATTTATTTTTCTTCTTTTTCAATCCCTACAAAGAAAATCTCAAGTTTTAGGTACCTAAAGCTTTTTAGGTCCTTGAGAGTTAGCAATGGTTCCTTTTGGAACCCAAATACATTTGACACCATAATATGCATTCCTTTTCACGGGGACATCTATATTTCATGTGACCATTTTGATTACAATAATGACAAACAATCTTATGATCACTTGTGGAGGTAGCTTGAACAAAATAATTCTTATAATACTTTTGTTTCAAGTTAGGCTTATACCCAAGTCTTCCTTTATCAAAAACACATTTTTGTGAGTTAAGCATATTATCCAACATCTTTTGCCCATTTGTAAATTTCAAAACAATATCATTCAACTCATTGCTCTTTTTCTTAAGCATTTCGTTTTCATTTTTCAAATCATCTATGTGTGATTCTAAATGCTCATGTGAGATGCTAGGTTTCTCATTTGATAATGCAATTTCATCATGCAATGCTTTGTTCTCTACTTCTAGACATGTAATTTTCGCATTTAGAAATTCATTTTCATTTTTAAGCTTTGCCATTTCCTTTTTAAGACATACATTCTTTTTACCAAACTTCATCAACTCATTATGCAATTCTTTAAAAGCATCATACAATTCATCATAAGTGGGATCACTTACCTCATTGAGATTGGCATCCTCTCCTATTGCCATAAGCGCTAGATTTGATATTTCTTGCAATCCTTCTTCATCACTTGAATCTTCCTCGCTATCGTCCCAAGTTGCAACCATGGCTTTCTTCTTGAGTTTGTTGATAAGTGGGCATTTTGATCTTATATGGTCAAGCTTCTTGCACTCATAACATGTGATTACCTCTTTCTTTTCCCTTTGGTTCTTGAAGTTTCTGAATTTTCTTCGCTCTCCAGTTTTCTTGAAAAACTTTCTGAACCTCCTTGTTAGCATGGCTAACTCTTCATCATCCGGTTCACTATCTCCATCACTCTCATATTTTGAAGCTTTGAGAGCAATGCTTCTCTTTTTCTCCTCATTCCTTTTTTCTGCTGCCAAGTCTTCTTCATATGAAATGAGAGAACCAATTAAATCATCAAGAGGTAAAGTATTTAAATTTTTTGCCTCTTCAATGGCGGTTCTTTTAGGTCTCCATTCTTTTGGAAGTAACCTAATAATTTTCTTAACTTTCTCGCTATTTGAGAAGGCCTTCCCTAAGGCACCTAGGGTGTTTACTATGTCCGTGAATCTAGTATACATAGAATACACACTTTCATTTTCTTCCATTTGGAACAACTCATATTAACGAGTGTATCTACTAATTGTAGGCTCTTTAACTTGATTTGTCCCTTTATAAACAACTTCAAGTTTATTCCATATTTCTTGTGCACTTTCACAACTAGATACTCCATGGAATTCTTTCTTATCAAGAGCACAAAATAAAGCATTCATAGCCTTGGAGTTTAAGGACATTTTTCTCTTTTCTAACTCACTCCATTAACTTGATGGTTTAGGAATATCATCTCTTACTTCATCTTTAAACATAGGCATGAATGGACCATCACAAACAACCTCCTAAATTTCATAATCTAAGGCTTGCAAATAGATTTTCATTCTAGTTTTCCAATAGGCATAGTCATTACCGTCAAAGAACGGTGGTCTAGTTGTGGATTGCCCTTCTCTAAAGGTTGAGTTATTTAGGGTGCCATGGATCTTTTACTCTAGACAATTAAGTCCTAACAAGAGAACAAGGCTCTGATACTAAATGAAATTCTAGTAGTGCAACCCAAGAGGGGGGTGAATTGGGATTCTAAAACATTATTCAATTCTAAAATAAAATATCATGCAAATCTAAAACGAATTTAAAGCAATAACAATTAAATCAATCACAATATAAAAAGATAAAGGAAGATAGATTCAAACACGAAGATTTTTACGTGGTTCGGCCAACCTCGCTTACGTCCACGCCTCTAAGCTTTCCGGGGTTGAGGATTTCACTATGCAAGCCTACAAGGCTTCAAATGCTTACACTTGACTTCCAAGGTGTCAATGAACCTTTACAACAAGAGATTATCCCAATCTCTTAACCCAAGTGCATTCTAACACTTACAATCACTCAAAGTAAAAGATTACAAATTGTTTTCCCTCACACAATATTTAAGATTACAAATCAATGTCCAATGTGTGAATAGATGAAGCAAGAATGTGTTTAAAGCTCAATGAAGATTGTATTCTCGATTATAAGCTCAATGGTCGTGTTGTGTTCAAATCTTCTTTGAATTTAAATGAGCTTATTTATATTTGGAGCTGAAAAACTAGCCGTTACAAGCTGTCGGCCCAAAAACGGTTCTCCGTTAACCATTAACGGTTAACCGTTTACCGTTGGGCCAAATTTCAAATAAATGGTTTTCCGTTTATGATTACCCCTTCGCCGTTAAATTCCAGAGACCTGCAAGATGAACATCAGTTATCCGTTTACATTAAACGGTTAAGGATTTGCATGAAGTGACCTCTCTGGATATTATCGGTTGACCGTTTGTAATAAATGATTCGCCGTTTGTTTCTAGTAACCTGCAAAGTAATTTAGCCTTATCCGGTTTTATTAAACGGTGCCAAAAGAGTATAACCTTCAATTCTGGATTTTATCGGTTAACCAATTAAATAAACGGTTCGCCGTTACATTCCAGTAGCCTTCCTAGCTTTTTGTCTTTTCCGTTTTTCTTAATCGGTTAGAGCTTAGGCAAAATGTTGCTCTTTGGTTTTAATCGGTTAACCGTTTGAAATAAAACGATTCACCGTTTATTTCCATAATCATATTTTAAACCAAATTTTTCAGAGAGTCATTTTCTAATTTTGAAAGTCCATCTTTTAAGAGAATGATTGGAATTATTATAAGGCTTTCATTTATTAAGGAATAGCTCCAACAATTTTAATAAAAAACCATTTAAAGTTTGTTATCATCAAAATCAATATTATTAACATATTCATTTTAACACAATTTGATTTTCTTTTATCACCGGCATCTCCACTTTGTTGTCGACTTTTTTTCCTTTTCGTAAGGTCATGACTGCTTTGACCTCTCCATGCTATTGTGGTGAACTGGTACTTACTTCATGTACTCATTTAGGATTAGGCACTGGTTGACTTGGAAATTTACCTTTCTCAACAGTCATTGCCAAGTTCTGAACTGAAGAAGCAAGTTATCCCACTATCTTCTCGAGGCTTGAAACTGATTGGGCTTGTGAGTTGAAGCCTGCTCTCATCTCATTTCGTAGTCCATCAATGGTGCGGTTTTGTTACTCAATCGTAGAGTGAGTAACATTCTTGAAATTCTGGAATGCATCCTCCCATGGCCTGGGTTGAAAGTAGCTCTAGCTATGATTGTATGGTCTAAATGGTGGCTGAGAGGCTTGAGGAATTAGTTGCATTGGTAGAGCTAGAGCTACTGGTCCATTCAGTTGGAATCCTTGAGACCATAAAAAATTGGGGTGGTCTCTCCATCCAGGGTTATATGTGTTGGAGTACAGGTCGTAATTTGATGGTTTTCTCATTACACCTATGGCATTGGCTTGATCTGAGTATAAGTCATGGTCATGTGGTTCCGTTGATTTAAAAGTCGTTAATGATGCTATTTGTCGAGAAAGACCTTCAACCATCTCCTTGACTTCTTTGATTCCAGAAGTTGACTAGCCAATATGAATCTCATTTACTCCCTTAATGCTTTTAGTATTCCTGAGTGATCGACTCCGTTGTTGGGAATTATCTGCTTGTCGCTGGAAAAATTTCCAAATTTCTGATGCACTTTTTGACACTATCTCTCCTCCACTTGTTGTCATTAGCCATTCTTGCACATTCGGCAATAATCCCTCCAAAAAGTATTGGCATTGGTGCAATTTCTCATACCATGATGTGGACACTTCAAGAGTAGCCCATTGAATCGCTCCCATGTTTCAAAAAACTGATCGTCTTTCGTCCTCTCTCTGGGTAAACTCTGAAATTTCCCTGCGAATAGCATTGGTTTTATGCATTGGGAAATATTTATTCAAAAATTTAGTTACCATTTGTTCCCATGATGTAATGCTATTAGCAGGCAATGTATTGAGCCATGAACGAGCTCTATCCTTTAAAGAAAATGGGAATAGTCTAAGTTTGACATCATCATCTGAAAATTCTCATATCTAAATGTTTGACAAACGACATGAAAATCATTCAAATGATTATATGGGTCCTCATTTTCTAGGCCATAGAATGTTGGGAGACAATTTAACACACTAGGTTTTAGTTCAAAACTCCCAGCAGCTACATTTGGGTATCTTATGCATGATGTGCTCAAATTAGCTAAGGGACTGAAGTAGTCCTTAAATGGCCTCTCTTGTGGTGCTTGTTGTTCCAAATCCATTTTATTTTTAACGTGTTTGTGTGTGCGCAGTGTTTTTTCTAATTCAAGGTCTATAGGCTCAAGATTAGGTAATAATGATCTTCGATCATGCATGCAAATAACATAAATAAATGAGAACAAAACAAATAAAAATAAAGAAGAAGGAGAAATTACAGTACTAACCTTATCACGTTGTTAAAATCTTTCTATAAAAACACTAAAACAAATACGTGAAATAAATTAATTAAAAATAAATTAATAAGATAAACAAAAATTACAAAGAAAAATAACTTGAAAATTAAATTGAAGAATTGTAAATAATAGAGAAAGAAAAGAAATTATTACCTCTAAATGCATATTCACTTTTTTTCTTTTTTTTAAAAAAAATTACAAGAAAACAATTAAAAGAAATTATTCACAAAAATTAATTCTACGAATTAAAATAACTTATCTCCCCGGCAACGGCGCCAAAAACTTATTGTGCAAATTTTATTGAACTCACAAGTGCATGAATCTATTGTAGAATAGATTAATGGTGACGAGTGTCAATCCCACGAGGAGGTTGATTCTAATTGTGTGTATAATTAATTTTTGTAAATGGATGTATGGATTTGTGGTGAAAGTGACTTAGATTATCTTAAAATTGGAATTGAAATGACGAGAATAAATTGAAGAGAAATCTATTTAAATGAAACACTTGGGTATCTGGATCCGTATCAACATGCACCATGGGCTAAATATTCATTATTAGTGCCAATTAAATCATGAGGGGGGAATCCACACCTCATAAACCACACTCTAATCAATATGGTGCTAAGGGCTTATCGTGCCAAATAATAATAACTTTGTACTAGGGAGCCGGTGAAACCAGGGGGGTATCTAGACAATATTATTATTATTTGTCGACGAGAAGTCAAAACATCCACAAAAACTATAGGGGAAGAGAAAGTAAATTTACCAATTAAAGCCCATGACACATGTTGAGACTTCACCTTCAACCCAAGCTTGAAAGAAAATTAGCTACTCATAATTGAACTAGGGGCAAAATGAGAATTTATTAAAATACGTAGAAAATATAAGATAAAAAAGGAATTACAGAAAATGGAGCCCAAAAATGAATTTAGAGATATCAAATTTGTGGGGAAGAGCCCCCTTTTTATAGATACATTGAGTAAATCATGGTCATCGGATCAAAAATATTTCGGACGCTCAAGATTGCACCATGTCATCAGTCAATAGTACGCGGTTTGACCACGCGGTTTGAACAGTAACACAGTTTGACCCAGCTTGAACAATGACGTGGTTTGGTTAAACTTGAAATTGGGGAGTTATGAGACTTTTGATATTTTTATATCTTCGGGAGAGATTATTTAGTGTTAGACATATGGATTTCTGGATTTATTCTAATAAAATTTGGAGGTATTTCAGTATGAAATTTATGTGTAAGAATTATAATTTATAAGTAACCTCCTTCATCGCGTGTACCGCACGTGTTAAATTTAAGGTGTTACACTAACATTTAAGGACCTCCAATAATCAAGCTAAAAAATATTTTTTTTTTCTTCTAACTTACTTTTTCATTGATATCAGTTGCATGACTATTTTGCCTTTTTCTTTCTAAACAAGAAATTTAATCTTTGAACTCGTGCCAAGATTTCCTCTCTTTTCTACGGTTTTGGAGCAATTTCAACTTCCTCTATATTATTAAATGCCTTCTTCTGAAACCGATATGGATGATATCGTGGTAAAAATCTTTTTATGACCCATATAAGACATCTTTTTACTATGGCTGAGCCAAATTGCATATGTTTTTTCACTACAAATTGGACACGCTTTATATCTTTTTATTAGTGCAACCATCCAAGTTTCCATAAGTAGGAAAATCATTTATCGTCCACATTAAATAGCTCTCAATGTGAAAGACTCTTGACGATAAGCATTATAGGCTTCAATGCCTACCTCCCACAATATTTTAAGATCATCAATCAGTGGTGCTAGGTAGAAATCAATATCATTACCAGGTTGTTTGGGACCTGAAATTAACAATGTCAGCATCATAAATTTCCTCTTTATACAAAGCCATAGAGGAAGATTGTATGTCACTAGTATCACTTAACAATGTCAGCATCATAAATTTCCTCTTTATACAAAGCCATAGAGGAATATTATATGTCACTAGTATCATTGCCCAACAACTATACCTACTACTGGGAGAATTATATGGATTAATCTCATCTGCAGATAATGCAAGTCACAAGTTCCTTGGTTCAATTCCAAAATTAGGCCATAAGTGATCAATTAATTTCAATGCTCGAGTGTTGTAAGATGACGTAATAGACCATTGTTTCCCTTTGAATGGCATTCCATGTTAGATTTTTTGAAGTTTCAACACTTTGAAACATTCTTTTAAACCTTAGAATATGGGGGAAATAATATAAGACCTTTGCTGGAACACCTATCTTCATCTCAGTTGAATTTTTTCAGCTTCCACCAAGCTATACCACAACTAAGATATATAATAGCATCTTTATACTCCTTTCTATAAAGTATACAGTCATTTGGACTTTCATGTATCTTCTCATAATCCATCCCTAATGCATTTAAGGTTTTCTTTGCCTCAGACATTGAACAAGGCATTTCATTATTGTGAGGCAACATTTCTTTTAACAATTTCAACAAATCTGAAAAGCCTCAGTCTGACCACACATTTCCTGCTTTTAGGCTAGACAATTTACTAATGCAGATAATTTTGTGAACTTATTACAACCTGGGTATAACTTTTCCTCAGCATCAGCTAATAAATTCTCAAATTGTTTAAGATTTTTTTCAAAATGATTGTAAACTCCTTGAATCGTCTCTACAGTGGTGGCCGCAGATTCAGTTTCAAAGGTTGTTATTTCAAATTCTCTTGTAGATCGAGCATTGCTAGTAATTGTGGCTTCCCTACAAGCCTTTCTCTATGTAAAATCTAATTATTGTAACTTTGGTCTATACCATTCAAATAAAAATGGTCCACAATCTCATCAATAGTCTGATGTTTCATATTTCCACATTTCACAAATGGACATAGTATGTGATTAGAATTTGTTGCATGAACCGTTGTAAATTTATAAATCTTTCAACACCAATCTCATTATCTTTTGATCTTCAATCCATATACATCAAATGTTTGTCCATTCTTAATTTAAAATATAATATATCATTCTAAAATATTTTCCATAATTTCCTCATAATTATCTATGTCCTAATTTGAGAAAAAGTAAAACATAGGACCTTAATATTATTACCCTAGCAAAATAATATCAATAACACATTAATTTACTAAAGCACATAACATATCAAATTGACCAAAGCTTAATAGACATGAAATGTCAAAGACTAAGCACAAAAGCACAAAAAAATGTATTGCAACGGTGGACAACATGTGTATTAAGTGCTGAGCATATATATGATGATAAAATACTTTGGTATTTTTACCTTCCCTAAAATATATGCAAGTATAAACATTACAAACTCCTTCATAAATTATAATCCCCATAAATAACTTTACTGTTCATTCATATTGTCAATATTGATTATTCAAACAGAATAAATTAGACAAAGAAAGGGAAAAAAAAAACACATGTAGACCCCCTATAATGAAACAATCTTATCAATTTCTTTCACAAGCATGATTAAACAAAAGGAAAGAAAGTGCCTTTATGTGGGGACCAAAACTTTTAAAATCCAATATTGAAGGTAGTCGAATGCTTTAACATTGTACTTGATAGTGTTGTGATCCCAAGCTGTATAATCTTTACGTCAACATGTGTGGTCCAGAGCTTCAAGATTTCTTCTTAATTTGTCTTCACTTTGACTGTGTGAACAATTAGGGTTTATAATTTTGGGCCTATATAAATAATGGGTGAAATTAAGGGTTTGAAACTCAGACGTAGAAGATAGGACGATGTTTTATATGGGGGAAAGGGAATTTTACAGATAAAGATTGTGAAGTCCCAAAGGAATGGAGACCGAAAGAGAGAGACACTGATATTTTGCGGGAGACAGAAAATAAAGAGGGAAAGTTGGGATTTTATACTTGAAAATAAATGACAAATTTTAAAAATAAGTGACCTTTTATTTAATTAAAGATGAGTTTTTATTTAGTAGTGAGTCATTTTTTTGTTATAAGTAAAAATAATTTTATAATACATGACTTTCAAAAATAAATAAAAGTCATCCAAATTAATAGATGACAATTAATGATATGATTGTCATGTAATTTGTCATGTATTACATGTCATCTTTGTCTTATTTTATAGTAGTGCGGGGTTATGGGATGTGTTATTTCCACTTGCTTGCTTTTTTTATTCTCTTTGTTGTTGCGAAAGTGTGGATCATATTTTTGTTCATTGTAAATTTTGCTTCTTCTGTTTGGCAGTGGCTGTTTGATAAGTTACATTTGGTTTTACCTATGGTTAGTTCGGTGGTTGAGCTATGGCACTTTGTGATCCATGTGAATTTCAGCCCTCAATTATTGCACCTATGGATTCTGAGCTGCTACTCTTATGTTTTATCTTATTTGGAAGTTCTGAAATAAGGCTCGTTTTGATAACATGGACCCTTCTATTTACCAAATCCAAGATAATTATAAGGATCATTTAGTTCATTTTGAAAAACTTAGTCCTTGTTATGTATTTTATGGTCAAGATAGAGACATACTGGCCTCTCTTGGTTTGCCTTTTTAATGTGGATAGGGCCCCAAAATATCCTTATTCTTAATTAGAAACTTCCTGAAATGAGCTATGTAAATGCTAATTGTGAAGCTTTATCAAAAGAAAAGCCGGCTATTGTTGTGGCAGTTGGAGTTTTTCAAGATTCTAGTAGATCCTTCCTTGCCTTTAGGAGATCATACAGATTTTTGCAACTATTCTTGCTATTAGGCTTGCATACAGTAAGGGTTGGAAAGTAAGGATGGGAGAGCTTTAAGGCTAGAATGTGATTCTATGTTGATTTTACATTTCTTTAACAATAAGTGACTTCAGCCTCCGTAGAGCTTACGAAACCATTGGTTGAATTATTGTCATATCCTCAGCTAGATGGACTTCAAAATTAGTCACTCTTTCCGTAAAGTTAATTATGTGGCATATGATAGGACTCAAAAGTGTTGATTTCTCCCAAGTTTAAGAGTGTCTTTTTATAATAAAACCTGGTGAGTTCGAGTTGATCCACATGAAAATGATTTAATTTGTTTATTTCTTATATATATATATATATATATATATATATATATATATATATATATATATATATATATATATATATATATATATATATATATATATATATATATATATATATATATAAACCATGGCAATAAATTAGTTAGGGTTATGAATTCATTCTTAGTAGTAAATATAATTTAATAAATTCTTTTCTTTTTATTTTGTTATTGCCCAAAAGATTGATTGTCTAAATTATTATTATTTTCCTAATAATTTCATTATGAATTAAGCACTTAATATGCCAAAATTCAGTTTGTTTATAAAAAGTCAAAATATCATTTTACCATATTATAATAAGATATTAAGAATCTATTGTGCCAAACTCTCTTATTTGTCTATAATAAATCAAAATTTCAAAATATAAAATCAAATACAAGGAATTTAATTTATATAATTAAAAATAAATTTTATTAAATCATATTTTTCTGCTAAGACTTTCACCTTACCTAATTGTTATTATTTCGCTAAATATAATTGAAATAAAATAATTGTTAAAATTAAATTGTATATAATTAGCATTAAGTTAGCTCAGATTGAAGACAAAACTAAATTTAATTAGGAGTTAAGATTCAAAATTCCAAAATACATTACCATACAGTTAAATGCGAAAGAAAAAAAAAAGAAATTTTAGAAATTAAGCCTTCCATTTTTCACCCCTTATGCATGCTACCTCTGACCCCTTCCTATAATTTTCCTCTCCTCTCCTCACTTCTTTTTTTCTATTTTTCACTTTGTACTCTCTTTCTCCTCGAATGCCTAGGCCCTGCCCGTCCAATTTAATAATACATGGTGGCTCCATTTTCTTTTTTTTTTTTAACTTTATTATATTTTATTTTTCTATTAATGCAATCATCTTTTTTGTCTTTTGCTTTCAATTTCGGTTCCTCCTTTATTCTTGAAATTTATTTACAATATAAAATTAAAATAAAATTAACATACTACATTTTAATTTAACATGAAATAATATTAACGGAGCATTAAGATAACCGCATTAATCAATACAACAAGTGAAAAAATTATAATTTTAACCTTTATTAAATATACATTTTCTAGTATTAATCAGCAGATCATTTGACAAACCTTTGGTTAGAGTACTCTGGTTACAGTTGGTGAGATAATTTTTTTTTAATTAAAAGCCACTGAAAGGTGGGGGGTTAGGCGGGATTTTTACCTATAATATAAATCATGAAATGAAGCAGATGCACAAGACGGGGGACATAATTCAAAACCTCCAAGAATAACTAAAAATACATACAAATAACCAAAAATAAATAAAGACGGAAAAAAGAAAAGGAAAACCATTAATACTAGTGTCTAATGTGAGGAACAGCTAGCGCAGCCAAAGGGAGAAAACCAAAATAAACACCCATAGATATCATGCCAAATTAGAGAAACCCACTGCTTAAAACACCAAAACGCCACAACATCTGAATAATAAAAGGCCAAGATGTACGATCATAAGTCTTGGCCATATCAAGCTTCAACACTACATTACTCCCCCAAGTGCGATGGTTGAGATCAAGAATGAGCACCTGAACAAAAAGGAAGTTACGAATCACCCGACCAAAGACTAAACCACTATGACTAAGAGAAATAATATGAGGCCGCAGAGGAGCCAATGTCAACATAAGCAACTTGGTCAAAACCTTGTTGCTCACATTACAAAGACAAATTGGATGAAAATATGCCTAAGAAGCTAGAGAATGCTTCTTAGGAAAAAGAAAAAATAATATACTCTGAAAACCCTTGGGCATAGCCGAACCTTTGAAATAATCGAGAACAGTATGTAGTAAATTGTTACAGATAATATCCTAGCATGACTGGTAAAATTTACTGCAAAACCCATACGGACCAGAAGCACTATCAGGATCAATAGGAAAAACCACCTGCCAAATCTCATATATATTCGGCTCTCTACACAAACCTACATCATTTTCTTTTGTCCTTAAAAAAAAAACAAAATCAAAATCCGTCTGCTGAAACTAACTAACTCATCCCACCAACAACCCCTCAAAAAAATCAATTGTGAAAGCAGCATCGACAAATGGCTTAGAAATCCACTCTGAAGAAGCATCCTGAATCCGATGGATATGAAACAGCTGGCATATCTTCTGAATCATCGCATGGAAAAAGCAGGTATTAGCATCCCACTTTCGAACCTTACGGACACTAGACTGCTGACGTAAAAAAAAAATCTCCTTACAAAGAAATGCATGTTGTAACCAAAGCCCAAGGCAAAGAAAATATAGCTCTGTCTAGAGCAGAACCAGAAAGATCTCCTTCTAAGCAACATCCTTTTCTGTCTCCTTAACCTGAGAAAAGACATTACCAAACACATCCTTATTCTATACTTTCAATCAAAGCTTAAAGTGGACAAGCTTCTACTGAAAAGCTCTCATCCCAAAACCAACCACTGAAGCAGCCTAAGATTGTCACACAACATCAAGAAAAGGATGTTTAAGCCACGCATGCAAAAACTTAAACTTGGAAGGCCGATTAGGCACATCTCTATCTAAGATAAAAGCAAAGGAGAACGATCTGAAGCAATACGATTCAGGTGTGTGACTCAAAAACAAAGAAAAATGCAGACCAATAGGCACCCTATCAAGCCGCTTCCATATATGCCCTAGTCCAAGTGAATGGACTGCCAACAAATCCAGTGTCCTCTAAACCACAGTCTAGTAACGTTAAACTAAAAGCATCAATAGCCTCATGGAGTTGGGCATGCTTACTAGAGATCTCCAAAACAAACTGTACAACATTAAAATCCCCTCCCCCACAATCCAAGATCAATTATGACTATCAGTAGTCACAAGGGCATCCCATAAATCCTCTTACATAGGTATAGAATGACTAACATACACATGAAAAAAAAAACACAGGGTTAGGAAAAAGAGAATGACTAACCCGATAATGAATCACCTGACCCATATCGTGTAAGCGCTCTACCAAAATAGGCATAGACCAAAAAACCTAGATCTTTCCAAAGTGAGAAGAGAAAGCATGATCCATCCCAAGCTGAACCTAAATAGCTTATAACCAGTCAGCATAAATAAAAGGCTCCAACACATAAATCAAAGACAATCGATGCAACCGAATTAACCTCCACAATCTGCGGACCGTGGGGCCTTACTAATCCCCCTAATATTCTAGATAAGTGAATTAATCATTATGGGTGGATGATCAAGAATGCATCTACTTACGAGTGCAACGGTACTTACGACTTGTAACCAAATAAAAATCATGAGGTGAAGTGGCAACCCTCTGGCCATCAAAGCTATCAATAACTACATCTGGGCCAGAGGAGTATAATGTGCTCTGGATCATTCAAAAATCGACACTCATCACTAGAAGCCCAATCATCAGAAACAACATCCCCATCTGAGCGAGACAAACCTAAACGACCATCACCCTCCTCATCATTAAATCTAAGAATATTAGTGCAATATGATTTAAGCGCCACACGTAAATGGTCGCCCATAGGCCTCGGATGATTAGCTGGGGCATTCAAGACAACATTGATAGCATCAGAAGGTTGAACCTAATCAATCTTCAAACTCGGGCCAGTAGGAACTGAAACGCTAGGAGCTAAAGGATTTTCATTAGGGATTGTAGGCCTCAATGGACGAGACTCTATAGAAAGAGGCAAAGTAGATCCCGAACTCTGACCCTAATCCACAAAAGGCTGTAAATTCGGCACTTGAGGCTGATTATCAGCTATGATAATGTATTGCTAAGCATAGGGAACCCGAGACTAACAATAGCTTCTGAAACTAGTAATTTACCTTATCTTAGGTCACGATTCCCTTGGACTCACCAATAGGTTGATTAGGCTTACAAAGCCCAGGATTAGCAATATAGTCTGTATCCACATAATAGCCAAGGTACTTACATGAGGCACAATATGCAGAAACCCGCTCGAAAAAGACTTCTTGCCAAAAACCAGCATCCCCCTCACCTATCCAAATAGGTTGGAAGAATGGCCACGAAACATCACACTCAACAAGTACTCTAGCAACCGAAGACCTATTAACTGAGGCCATAGCATGATCAACACACAATAGCAGCAGGAATAGAAAATAAAGCAGACTTATAATGGATAAAATGCACAGGAAAATAAGATAAAGATACTCAAACACGCACAATAAGGGATTTCGCCGAAACAATGGAAATCGATACTCCACTTAAAAATTCTCATTCCTCGACCGCTAACATACCAACTCTACCCCACCCAAAAACGCGAGTAGTCTTCTGATAACTCTATGAAATGAGAGTTATCATGGCACTTTTAGACTTAAATCAATACTACTTAGAGAGTAAATTATGTGTTTCTATTGCATTTTTGTTACATTTTGCATAAATAATCATTTTAGTCAATCTTAATAAGTTTTGCTCGATTTAAAATAATTTGTGCTTAAATTGTGTGCATAATTGTAGGTTTCCAGAAGCTTATAATTCATGAAAGGAATGATATGCAATAGGCTTGCAAAAATAACGAAAGAACAGGGCTACAAAAGAGTTGAAACAAATCTGGAACAGTGCAGTTGTTGTAGATATTACTGTAGCAATCATTGCTTTAGTCGTTGCTGTAGCAATCCTAGAACAACGACAGAGAAAATTTTGTGCGGGATAATTACAGAATTGTGATCTGCAGTTTCCTAATCTGACTTATGCGCGCCCTAGGCTTCCGTTTACCTTAATTTTGAGTTATAAAAGAAGCACACATCATAAGGAATGGGGAGAGCCGTCACCCAAGGAGAAAAACACAAAGAAACAAAAGAAAAACAAGATTCAAGAGAGAGATTAAAGGCTGCACAAGAGAATTTACAGAAATCAATTGGGAGCTCAATCCTTCTTATTATTCTCTTGTTTTCTCATTTTCTATTTATTTATGGGGATGTGTTTCATGGCTAAAACTTTGTTCTTCATTTTTCTTTTACAAACCATGAACTAAATTTATTTGTGGTTGAGTGATAAACAATCTTGACGGTTTATTGACTGAATATATGTGTTGCTGCATGTTTGTTGTAGCAGTTTGTTTTGATAGTATTTTCTTTTATTCATTATTTCGGTTGATCACTCATTTAATGATACAAGTTAGGAGAGAGCCGCAAAGGGGCCTATCTTAGTGGAGTATATCAAAACAATACTTGATCTTAAATCGAGTTTACCGGATTGAGTTTTACTTGAGTGACAAAGGGCCATGCTTGATTTAAGATTAGTGATGAATTAGACATAAGGATTCACCTTGTAGGGTAAATAGAACCTAAGCGTGTAATGCTATATCTTATGTTGGCATAGCAACTGATCACTGTTAGGTTGCATATAGATATAAGATATCCAACATGCGACGGCTGAGGATACATAAGGATTCTGCCTAGTGTTGTAGCAAATACTGCAGCAACCGAGCCAACCATTAAAAAATAGTCAAAACCATTAAGAGAGTTTATTCACTCAACTACTCTATATTCCCATTGATTGTATCCTTGAGTTTGACGTGATAATTTACTTTGTTGCATTTTATTTATTGCGCTTTTATTTTAATTAGTATAATAGTTTCACCAATTGTTTTATTTTATTTTAGCACAAAAATCTGCACTGTTAAGATTACTGTAGCAAATCTGATAACATCAATCCCTGTGGAGACGATCTTAAATACTCATTACTTTATTACTTGTTGTGTACACTTGCACATTGACACCAATGTCATTAGTATTTATACACCAACATCTTCCTCCAAGGAGAGTTTGATCAACACATGTATATAGACACTTGACAACTCTCTTTCAACCCTGGAGAAACAAAAAATTTTCTAATAACATCCGTAGAAAAAGGACAAAAAAAAAACCTTACCAACCAAGCCTAATTTAAATCGCTCAACCATGTCTTTTGCTTTTTTTGCTGAGAAGAGAACAATAAGCTCACCACAATGTAATAGAGTTAACATAACTAGAACAGTGAGTGAAGCAGAGCCCGTTATAGCATCAAGAAAAGACTTATGAGGCTGAGGAAGGGCAGAAAGATTAAGGATGGAGTTCAAAAATAAAGCATAAGATGGCTTAGGGTTAAAGTTTAGGTTACAGGTCATGGCTTTAAGAGAGGTTAACCGAGGTAGATAAGAGGTACCAGACATGACATCACTGGTCGTATTTGGTATTGGATGATACGAGTCAGATTTTTAGGGTTGGTTCATGTGACCAACTATAGTTTGATAACAAGACCGCAGTAAAATTGAGGTTGTATGAGGTGTATTAAGGTTTTTGGCTATAAGAGGATGAATGATGGCCAGACAAAGGCTAATTGGAGTTGTGAATGGTAGCTAGCAGTGGAAAACCACCACATGCGGCGATCATAAGCATTTAAGTAGTAGTTGAATTAGGTTTATAAACATGACTATATGGCTATAAAGATGTAGTTTGTAGATTAGGGAAATCAACGGATGGCAAAAGATGAAAGGGGAAAAGGCTATCAGTTGGGTGGTACCGTCCAAAAGGGCTAGAGTTATAATGGCTGCTAGATGGGCCAAGCCAGCTCTTGTTGTTCTTCTCTTATTTTCTCCTTCAGTGTATGTGCATCTTCTTCAAAAGAGGAAAAGTTGAAATCATCTACACTAGAGTCAAAATTTTATTCTCTTTCTTTATCTAAATTAACCTCTTGATTGATCATGATCTTCAAGTTGTCTAGATTGTATAGCTTGTATCCTTTAAATTGTTGTCGTAGTCGATGAATATAAACTTCCTACTTTTATCATCCAGTTTGTTCTTATCTTATGTAGTACATATACATAAGCTACACTTCCAAAAACACTTAAATAATATATGCCTAGCTTTTTACTATTCTATACTTCTTATGGTGTCTTCCCTCATGCATTTCTTGTTGGGGATTGATTGAATAAGTATATTGCGTATGCAACAGCTTCAATTTAAAACTCTTTGTGTAGTCTTTTACTCTTGAGCATACTTCTTGACATGTTGAGGTCTACAATAACATTTTCTTGAGGAGATCTTAAAACTGTCAAAAGGTGTCGAACTATGTTTGCTTTACAAAACTTTTAGAATTATTTGGATATAAATTCTTCTTATTGATCAAATCTTATAGATTTAATCTGATGCCCACTCTCTTTCTCCACTGCAACTTTGAACATCTTTAAATCTTCAAAAACTTTTTACTTCTACTTTAAAAAATACATATAAGTTTTTTTTAAATCATATATAAAAAGAAAGAAATAATTACTTTTGCTAAGGAGATTGGCTTGATTGGACCACACACATCAGTATGAATAAGCTCGAGCGACTTTTGAGCTCTTAAGTTTGACTCCTGTGGAAAGCTCTTCCTAAACTGCTTGCCAAGTAAACATCTTTCACAAATTGATTAGGATGATTAATTAAATGTAGACCTTTCATCATGTTCTTCTATGATAATAGCTTTATTCCTCTAAGGATAAGATGCCCATATCAAAAACACCAAATCTAGGTTGGATCATTATAATAAGCCTTGAGACACTTTACAACACAATTCTCAATATTTAAAGGAAACATTCTATTCTTCGACATTTTCACCTTAGGTTTCCTCTGTCATCTTTTAGAAAAAGACTACAATCTTCTAATTGAATATCATAGCATTTTCCTAAGATTTAACCTAAATTAAGGATGTTGTTTTTCGTATTGAACATATAGTAAACATTTGAAATCAATTGGTGACTTCTATCTTTTACACAAAAAATAATGTTATCTTTGGCCTTCACTGGTACTTTTTAATTATCTTCAAATTCAACATTGATTTTTATTGATTTATTCAATTCCATGAATATATTTTTGTTTTTGCTCATGTGATTGCTTGCACTTGTGTCAAGATACCATATATTTTCTTGACCTACATGGGTGTCATTACGTGCTAGTAAAAGTGTATCATCTTTTTCATTATTTTCTTCAACATAATTCACTTTCTCATCAACTCTGATACTTAGGGCTCTACATTTTGAAGTGTAATACCCAAATCTTTGACAATGTAGCATTGTACTTAAGATTTATTGTATCTCAATTTTGGCTTGCCTCTTTGTTGTCCTCTGAGTCGTTGCTGGAATTCCAGTCTTGTGCATAATCTCATGCTCCACCTTGTCCTTAGCATCTATTTTTATCTTTAGATCATTTTTTTATCTTATTGCATTAGCTTTTTCTATTTTCTTTGATTTTCATCTTAAGGAACTGCTCATTAATCTCTTACTTCTTCTTCTGCTTCTCTTCGTAAGCTTGCAACAAACCTTGAAGTTGCTCGATTGTCAAGGCTTCTAAATATTTTATCTCTTCAATTGTCACAAATTATATGCTCGAATCTTGCACTTAATGAGCGATTTTTCATAATGCTAACATCTTCTATCTTATTACCGTTTCCTTTTAATTAATTTGAAATTGCCAATACTCTTGAAAAATAATCAGAAATGGACTTGACTTCTTTCATGCGAAACGATTTAAAATCACCTTTTAGAGTACAGAGACACGGCTTTTTCACTTTCTCTTCTCCTTTATAAGAGGATTGAAGCTTCTTCCATGCTCTTAGGCTGAAATTGCCCCTAAAATCTTCTTAAATCTATTATTATCTAATGCTTGATGGATGAAGAAGAGAGGTTTCTTGTCACATTTTACTAAATCCTTTAAACTATTCTATTGTTGTTAAATCAAAGAAGCCTCTATCTTCTGCCCCTTTCTCAATGATTTTCCAATCATCATGAGCTCCAAGAAGGGCCTTCATTTAATACCAATTTTCAAAGTTGCTTCTCTTTAGTGATGGAACTTATAATGACATCATACCATTACTGGCCATAATTCTTTATAAAGTCAATGTTTGAAAATTTTGATTGCACGGATGGATCCAAAATATCAAAAAGCCTATGGTGGAACGCAAGCCAAAATTTCACATTCCTGTCAGTGGTCAATGATCAATGTTGATGGCTAACGATTAACAGTTAATGGTCAACAATCAACAAATCAACAATCAACACAGTTTATCTTAGTTCAGTTTGGTTGAACTCGGTGAGTCAACTTAGTTCATAACAGAAACTTTAGATAGCAAATGCGGGCACATTAGAACTCCGATTAGGCTAATTTTTAAGGTGTCATATTCCTCTCCTCGAGATCTTTGATTCGAATGCTAAACTACTATGTGGAGCACTGATTACTAGTTTTGATACCACTTGCTTAGAGAAATTAAATGATAAATTACTTAATAACACTACTTTTTCTTATGGGCTCAATATAACTCCTCAATTACAACTCTTTTAGAACTAAGAAACTTTACTACTTCTTGTTATTTACACCAACCAAGAGAGGGGATATTTATACTTGTTACAACTTAATCACAACTATACATTAACTAAATTACAACACGAATTATAACCACACACCAAACTTAACAACCATACTCAACACCAACCATACTCAACACCATAAATTATGCTTACCACATTATCGCGTTAACTCCACATATCTTAACTACATAAAGAAACTTCCATAGACTAGGTCAAAGATCATTTGGGCTTTAAAGTTGTACGGATCAAATTTATGATCCAACAGCTCACTCACTAGTAATTTCTCTCTACCTTCACAAGCAAGATGATTCCATTTTCAAAACAACCCTTACTGCTGATACTACTAATGCATGTATTTCTTGCCAACATTAGATCAGCCTTAGACTGGAGCCTAATGCCACCTTGAATAATGGTGATCGTCAATAATGATTTGGACAACGGCTTAGATCTTACAGTTCATTGTAAATCGATGAACGACAATATGGGTGAACGAGATATTCCTTATAACGACACCTTTCAGTTTTTGCTCCACCTAAACTTTTGAGGTAGAACAGTTTTCTTCTGCAACATGCAATGGGCTCCTGAACATGAGATGTATTGGTTCAATATAAACATTACAACTAGGGATTATCGTCTGTGTAAGGAGCGTTGTTCGTGGAATATAAAGCCTAAAAGGTCCATGTTCGTTCAATGATAAAACTACCAAATTTGATATTTATTTACCCCGGCAGGAAGGTTAAACACTTGCAATATCATATAATAAGGTGTTGCGTTTTGTGAAATCAAGGTACATGTTGCCATGTACGTCATGTCATTGTTTCCCTGTAAACATGAGAAAATTTGGGAACTGATAATCAAAACCATTCCCATCATGCCTAGATAATTCAACAAGATGATAAGATAAATTGATATGTGATTTACATCTACATCGTCAAGGTGTCATGAAAAGATAGCGGAATTGAGCATGCTACTTAGTCAAGAAAACAGAATTGAGCAAAATCATGCTGCTGACCTCAGCCAATGTTGCATAAATGAGAGGCAGTTACAGGAGAAACTATCAGAGTCAGGAGAGGTTTAACAATCGAAGCTACACCCCAGCCGACAAAACAAACCAAGGAGGACCAGCAAATAAGGTAAGACACCTGCAGATGATGATGAACCACCAAAAGGACCTTGCCAGATCTGCAATACAATGAACCACATAGCAGTTAATTGTTGGTACAAGTACGAGAGAGGCTATACACCAAATCAGAACAACAGGAGAGAGCCCATAGGAGCCTATGTGGTAAGTGAAAGCTCAAATCAAAATGCATGGTATCTGGATAGTGAAGCCACAAATCATGTTACCAAAAATCTTAGAAATCTCTCAATAAATTCAGAGTTCAAAGGTGATGACAGGCTCACGGTTGGTAATGGAGAAAAACTTAAAATCTCACATATTTGTTGTTCTTTACTTAATACACTTGATACACAAACAGTTAAGCACATAAAATTGAACCAGATGCTCCATGTCCCTAAAATCACTAAGAATCTGAAAAGTGTGTCAAAACTATTAAGTGACAATGAAGTTGAAATTAAATTTGACAAGAGCTTTTGTTTGATAAAGAACAAGAACAAAGGAAGAGCTATTATGAGAGAGTGGATAAAGAGGGAGTGTACTAGATGCTGTGCTTGCCTTCTATTCATAATCAAGACAAGCCTAAACTATCTTGCCTTCAATTTTACTCTTTTAATTTCAAAGTCAATAGCCTTAGCTAAAAATCCAGTGCCCTTGGTCTCCTATTTTTCTAATTCAGCTTTAAGTTCAAATGTGACTTATACAAGTAGCAGTAGCGAAGGTGTTTTAGATTTATGGCTTATGACATTGGGTCATCCAAATATAATAGCACTCGAGAAAACCTTCCTGCTTGCAAAATCAAAAATATTAATTAGAATTCAAGTTTATCTTTTTGCATTGCTTGTTTTATGGAAAGCAACACAAACAAGGTTTCAAAAGCTCAGAATGCCAAACAAGGTTCCCTTTAGAGATTGTCCATTCAGACCTTTAGGGCCCTGCACCATTAAACTCAAACCAAGGCTATAGGTACTATATTTCATTCATAGATGACAACAGTAATTTCATTTGGACCCACGAACTGTCAGTTAAATCCCAAGCTTTGGAAACCTTTATTAGTTTTTAGAAAAGAAATTGAAAACTCATTTGACAAAAAAACCAAAGCTCTACAATGTGATATGGGAGGAGAGTATAAAGCTTTTGAGCCTTTTCTTGAGCAGAAGGTATTTCAATTATGTACCCTTGTCCTTACACCCACAGTCAAAATGGGAAGGTTGAAAGAAAACATAGGCATATTGTGGAAACAGGTCGGAAGCTTTTAGGACGGCCACTGACCTTATAAATAAAACCTCAATCCCTACGTTAAATTACAGATACACATTTTGTAATACCCCAATTCTCCTAAGGGTATTTAAATCTTTTTAGTTTTTAGTGATCTTTTTTATCCTAATATAAATAGAATAATATGTCTTTTCCATTATAAGAGAGAGGGGGAGAGAGAGATTGGTGGAGGAAAAAAACAACAGAAAAAAAAGGAGAGAGAGAAAAGAGTGAAAAGAAAAGAAAATGAGAAGAAGAAAGTCGTCTTCTTCTTAGTTCTACCATAGGCAACACATGGGATCAATGTAATGCCTTTAATATTTTTTTCTCTTATTTAATTATTATGGTAGTTCTTAGATAGATAATAAGAATTTGTTATTTCTTTTGATTGGTTTATTCAAGAATTTTAGAGAATGATTCTAGGCTTTTCTAAGTTACTAGAATTATTTAGAATTTTCTAGTATTACATTTATTAATTACACAAGACATGTGTACCTACATTATTACTTGCATTTGTTATGCATTAATTATTTATATTTTTCATAAAAGCCTATATTTATTTAAAGATGCAAACATTCATAATTACATTTATTTAAACTTTTTACATATTTATTGTTGCTTTCCTAAAGTTTCTTTATTCAAGTTTACTTTAAATTTATAAAGTTTGCTTTATATATATGATTACACTTATTAAAGATTTATTTTATATTTATTATTATTTTATTAAAGTTTCTTTAATAAATTTATTTTCACTATAAGAAAACTGTTAATAGATGACATACAACTTATGACAGATTCTGAGTATATCATAAAATTATGATAGACTTGTGACATAATTTTCAATCTATTATGAATTAATGATGGCTCTGTGATAGCATTATTTTCTATCATGGATTAATGATGGTTTTATGATAGAATTATTTTTATCATAGATTAATGATGAGTTTGTGATAGAATTATTTTTTATCATGAATTAATGATGGTTTTATGATAGAATTATTTTTTTATCACAAATTATTATTTTTTTACTTAGCCACGTGTCGACTTATAATTTGTTACTTAATATGTGAACAATTAAACTATATAATTTTTAAAGTATAAAATGAAAAAGTGAACCCTAAATCTAACCTAATTAAACACGTTACTTGTTAAGTTGTTGCTGTCGCTCCCCTGCTGCTCTTCAATTTTTGCGGACAAGATTTCTGTTGTACGTAGCAGCGTTTTCGATGCTTGCACCAATCTCATTCTCGTCCCCTTAGATGGCCATCCCGTCTCCGTTACAACCATTCTAATGTCGTCGTACTTCAAGGCAGACAAGGCAGTGAAAACGATGTCGATTTGGGCATCGAAGAGGCTAAAATAATGAAACTTGTTACCCGCATCCACAACGCCGGGGTTCTCCCTAAACAAAGTGTAGTCTAAAGAGATGACGTCAGTGTTTGACTCGTAGGCGAAACATGGGTATGCATTGACCATTAGGAAGGAATCGATTTGGCGGAGGAAATCCAACATGGGCTTGAAAACGAGTTCGATCAACTCGGGTCAGAAAGATCCGGCTGATGATGGGTAAGAATTTTGCAAAGCGCTCAAGGCAATGGGTGATGAGACTTTAATGGAAGAGTGGAGATTGTACTTGACGTTTTTTTGGACCCATGAGAAGGCAAAGGAGGGGCGTTTGGCTGCAGAGCATAAAAGCTCGTTGGGTAAGTCGACGGTGACTATCTGTCATTTGACTTTGATCGATTATTATATAATCCTATATCTTTATAAGAATTTTAAATAATCTCAATTTGACTTTGAGCAAGATTGTTAATGGTCATTACCTTGTAACTTATTTCGCATATGCACAACATGTTGCAATCAGACACGTTATATGTTATTGTGTAGCTTTAATTTTTCTGAATAAGCTTGTGAGATGCAAATTGAATAATTTGCAACTTGTGAATTATTTATTCAATGTCTAAGGGCTGGAAATTCAGGTAAATCAGTTTGTTTAATTGATGCAGCAGTACATGTGCTACCCATATTACTTGCGAGAATGAGATCCGGCTGATGATGGGAAAGTTCTGTGCTGAATTTTTGATGAGGTAAAATTACAATTAGGCTCTAAATATGGATTAAAATATCTCAGACAATAAAAACAACAAGCTTAAGACATCATCCCTTGCTAGTAGCACTCTATTTATACTCCTTTGTTTCTTCTTATATTTAGCATGCTGATGTATATACACATACACACAACACGAATCTGGAAACTTGTTATATTCGTCATTAACAAACATTTCAAGTTGGCTCTCTTTTTTCCACCTCATTGCCACTGGTGTGATGTGAATAAGCCCGCAGTGATTGAATCATGCATGCATCATGTTTTAAGTCGCCATTCTATGGAATATGAGTAGACACATATAATAAATAGATCTAGTTACCCATGTGTATGCATGTCGAGTCATGGAAAATTTTCTATAGGCACTAGTTAGTGTCTTCCCCCAATTGGTTATCATTTTACACATTCATTTCAAAAAAGAATAAACAAACGTTCACCCCCGTCAAGAGAATATAAAAGACTAAGAGAATTGCAGAAGAATATACGTACATATAAACATTTATACAGTAATAACATGAAATTCGGCCCAACCCAACTACGTCCAGTGTTATATTCTTCTTTGTTTTTTTATTTTTAATGTTATCTTCTTTTCCTTTTTTTCTCCTGTGTATATGGCTAGAATTAGAGTACTGATGGAAGACGTTGGGTTGCTGCAGATGAGTTGGACTAGTAGTTGGAGTGTTGCAGGATATGTGGTTGGAATTAGCATGCTCTTGGAAGATTGGATTGTTGCTGGAATTTTTATAGCAAGTCCTGTTGTTGTAATACTTGAATTAATCTTTAAAAGTTTTGTTAGGTAACTTGGTTTGGTGACTGGAATTTTAATTGCTTCTCGGAAATTGATTAGAATTTAATTATTTTTTTATACTTTGGGTTGATTTTTTCAATTTGGGATATTTTATTATTTATTAGTGGTGATCTCATTGAATATTAGATGTATTTATTTTGAAATTAGTTTGTTGGATTGAATGGATGGATGTTAATTAATGTAAATTTTTTTGGTTTTTTTTATGATATTAAATAGGAATTCATCAACAAATTATAATTGTAATATATAAATTTTTTTAAATCAAAATTTTATGATGGGAAATAGCCATCATATATTCTGTCATAAATAATTTACTGTTAAAATTGAATAATAAATTTACAAATGATAATTCAATTTTCCGCCAAAAATTTTAAAAAAGGTGCATCAATAAATTTAAATTTTATTTAATTATTTTTATATTAAAATATTGTGTGACATATATATGACTGAGCAAAGCTATCATGAATTAATGACGGAAACTATTATGTCATAAATTAATGACAGTGATATAGATGACATATAAATTGTCCGTCATACACTCCCTTTTATGACAATTATTTTCTGTCATCTATTGCCTATTTTTTTGTAGTGTTTTAATTTATTATTACACTTATTAAAGTTTGCTTTGATTATACTTATATTAAAATTTTGCTTTATATTTATTATTGTTTCTTTAAGAAAATTGTTTTGTTAAAGTTTACTTTACATGTATAATTACATTTGTTATTGCTTGCTTTAAGTTTATTGAATCTTGAAAACGCGGACTTGGAGAAGGAAGCATAATAATTCAATTTCTTTCCTTATTCATCTTCCTTCTCTCTCAACTCAAAATTCTAAATTCTAGATCTCTCATAGTAACCTTCTCCAAATCTTCAATAGAGTTAGAGATCTCAGTTAATTTGGAAGCTTCTTGATTTGGTGAGTCTTTATTTGCTTATGTTTTTATTATTTTGAATGCATGCTTAACTTAAAAATCTAGTTGTATGAAACATGTTATAGAATTCTCTTGACAACATATATATTTTGTATTAAATCATGGCCATCGAAAATGATTTTTGAAGATAACCTTATCTTTTTGTAAACTAGACATCTAGGGCTTATTGAATAAATTTCGGTTCATAAGATTTGATTCATTTTTATTTTATATAGATTTTTTAATCTGACACTATTGCACTAGAAAACTGTTGTTCCAGCAGAATGACCAAATTCACAAAATTATTTATACCGTAAAATGAACTCGAAAACTTATGAATTTTTAAATAGTGGTTAATATGTCTGCCTAGTATTTCCAGTTTTAATTTCATAATTTTCTGATTATACATAATTTTATAAAAATCTCGGAACCAATATTGTTATGTTAAAGCACTATGAGACAGTTTGGCGTCTATCAAGAAACAAATAGTTTTGAAAATGTTTTTGGTATCGGATCCTCCTGAAAATTTTATAGGAGATACCTATGGATGTCTAGAACATATATGCATGATATCGTATCGTTTTGATTATTAGATTAAGAGTTAAAATCTAGAGAATCGGACTTATACCAACATGAATTAGAAAATCAGTTCTCGGAATAAGTTGTTATTAATTATGTCTTGTATCTTTTTAAGGTGTTGGAGATATTTAAGGTTGTTAAAAGCTTAGAGGTGTGTTTCAATTATTACCTTATCAAGGTAAGTAACTCTATTCCTAGTGTACTAGATATGTATAATAATTTTGATATTTTAATATTATTACAAGTACATATTTTTCTTAGTTCTTTGTAACCAAATTAATTTATGAAAATGTGTTCAAATCTGAAAAATTATATTATTTTTATGGTTTTAACAAATATTATAAATGCTTTTAAATGTGTAATTTATTCTCGCTAAATAATTATATCTTTGAAATTGTCTATAAAATGTTAGAATGGAAATTGTTCTGCAAGCCTAAATCTTTATTATGATCTTTTATGAATCCAATATAAATGTTTTATTCACATATTTGATTAAGATTATCTATGAATTATTATGCAGGGGCCACCTCTTGAGACTGTATGGGGGCCACCTCTCGAGGGCTAAAATGCCACGAATTGCCACGTATAGTGTAAAGTGCCACGTGTAATTTGCTATAAGTGAGAAACGAATTTAAATGTTTTGGCTCATTGTCTATAGTCATTCCGATTCTGATTTTGATCGTATTATACGATATAGATATGTTTATGTTCTGCACTGGTATTGGGTTTCTGTTCTGAGTGTACACACGATATTCTTATTCTGGCCGAGTCACCGGGGGTATAGGTGATAATATGTGACATGAGCTAACTTTTGTTTCCTGTGAATGTGTTATATGATTTGCTTTCAAAAGTGACTATACTTTTGAAATTCTGAATTATTATGAATTTATGTTATTTTATCGTGATATGTCATTTATGAAATTTATGAATTATGATATATGTTTTAAATAAAAAAAAAAGCTTGCAATGTTTTTGGTATCGATAGGCCTAGTGAATTAGGAATGGTTTTACTTACTGAGTTGACGGCTCACCCATCGTCATTACTTTTTATAGATTAAGTGACTTATTCAGAAGTGTGATTATCTTTGGAGCTAAAGATTTATTTACTTGCTAAGTTGAATAAAAGAATGATGAAATTCTTGAGCCTTTAAGTTTGTTGGTATTTTGAATTTGTATTTGGAGAGTTTTGAGATGTTTGTTATTTTGATGAATTGGGAGAAAATGTCAAGTATCTGATTTGTGGAATTGTTGATCTGTTTAATAAAATTTGAGGTATTTCAGTTTAAGAATTTGTGTAAGGATTTTTTATTTGTTAGTAACCTCCTATTACCACGTGTTCTGCACGTGATAGTTTTGGGGTGTTACAATCAAGTTGTGTTATTTGAATTGGATATTATTGGAAGAAGTTTTGGAGGTAAGTTTTAATTTTTGGTTTTCTTTATTAATTCGTTATGGAGAAGCATGATTAGATATTTGCAATAGAAGTAGAAACCTAAGTTTTTACAGGAACTATACTGACAGTGCATTATTATGAAAATCATAGTAATTTGTACAAATTGATTTTGATTCTAATTTTTGGATATGTTAAACTAGACATCATCTAGAATGTTTTGAAATTTTTTCAAGTTAATCGATAAGATTTCAATTAATTAGGATTTTTCAAACTTAAGTCTGAAAACCTAAAATTTTCTGATTTTAGGGAATAACATGAATTACGAAATTATTTTTACCATACCTAGACTTCTTCAAATTTATGAAATTTGGATTAGTGATTTTTATATATGTCTAGTGTGATTCTGTAAATTTTCATGATTTTATGATAAAACAATAAATTGTTTTGTATTTTTAAAGCAAGTATCTTCAAAACAAAAAACTGTTTGATAGTATTGATGATGTCTGAAACGAAAATTATTTTCAATAGTTTTTTAACGAATTAAGTTATTAAAGTTTTATCAATGAACTTTCAATATCTCAGCATATGGTCTATAAAATTTGAGATTTTTCCAATTAGGGAATAATTTATTAAAATCGAAGAACATGGACAGTTCTATTTTCGAATATTGAGGACATTTGAAGTTGAGTTTAGAAGCTGTTTAAAATGAAATATTTGAGGACATTAGAGTTTATGATTGAGACTTGATTATATCTTATGAGAATTTTATTGATGATTTTAGGTCGGTGATATCAATACGCATTTGTTACATGATGATGCCAAGAGATAAGTAAATTAGACTTCAAAATGAATCAAAATAAACAACATGTATGTGTTTGACTTGTTTGAAAAGCCTATTTTTGATATGTACATATATGGATTTATATATTTCTACCCATGTGTTTATGTGATGTGTTGTGCGCGTGATTATATAAGTGGGCATATGTTGTGTGAGGATTCATTGGCATAATCGCATAAGCACGAAAATACATTGAGTTTTCTATGAATGAGAAAGTGGATTTTAACAAATGTAATTTCTACTTTATGAGATTTTGCATTGGGGGCCACCTCTTGAAACTATGTAGGGGCCACCTCTTGAGGGCCGGAAGGCCGCAAAGTGCCGCGCACAGTGCAAAGTGCCACGTTGCAGGATATGTATTTTATGAAAAGAAAATGTGAAAGTTTGAAAGCGATAGAAAGAGATTTTGATGAATTTGTTTTACAGTATTTCCAAAAGATCATGGCATATCATCCATTTGCATTATGTATAAATATGTATGTATTTTGGTATAGTTGTACTCATTATAGTTTATTGTGATTCAGTTCCTAGAAGTCAGGATTGATTCATGATGAGCGGGGAGGACTTGAATTGAGGACGATAGATGGTTTGACCAAATTTTTTTTAGATTATTCCGCTGCCTATTATATTTGATGCTTGAATTGTTATCAGTTGTAAAGAGTTATTTAAATTCATATGTGAATTGTGGTCAAATTTACCCTCGGAGTTTGAGCTGGGGTGTGACACATTTGAAGTCCTTTCAACAAAAAGCCAGATTATTCCCTTATTAAAACCGTTGGTTGTGAATGCTTTCCATTTCCGGGACCTTACAATTCACATAAACTTGAATTTCATACATCTAAATGTGTGCTTCGTGGTCTAAGTAAAAAACACAAGGGTTACATTTGTTTATATCACACTGGTATAATGTATATAGCAGCAAATGTGAGATATAATGAACAAGCTTTTCCCTTTTCTGATGATCAAAATTTCATTAGTCTAGCATCTAGTGGTCCTAAAGAGTCATCCGAAACTTTGGAAAGATTTTATGTCTTAACCTTTTCATGCAGTACTGATGAAGCAAGTATAGTAACATATCACAATCCATCTGAAGACACACATTCAGCTAAGAATGACGACACCTCGGCAACAGAACCAAACAATGCAGAACCCACTGAACCACAACATGAAAACAATACAGAACCTGTAAACAGTGACAAAGAGCCTTCTCCTTACCAGCCAAAACAGACACAAACACTCACCCCATGATTACTAGACCAAAGGCTGGGATTCATAAACCAAAGATTTATAATGTTACTAGTACTCAAGACATAAATTTAGCATCAACTGTGTTTGAACCTTTGAACAACCAAAATTGGAGACAAGCAATGGAGGAAGAATTTAATACTCTATGTTAGAATGAAACTTTGATTTTGGTACCAAAAACTTCACACATCAAAGAGTTTTACTGTGCTTAGCTATGAAGAACAGCTGGATATTGAGACAAATTGACATCAATAATGCTTTTCTGAATGGGGATCTACTGGAGACAGTATACATGCCTCAACCTGAAGGCTTTGAAGATCAAAACAAGTCGACCTATGTATGCAAACTGAAGAAAGCATTGCATAGTTTGAGATAGGCACCAAGAGCATGGTTGGACAAGCTCAAGGGTGCTCTCACTGATTGGGGTTTCGAATGCTCAAGATCAGACTTATCCCTGTTTTATAGAGGACATCGAAATAATCAAGTGTTGCTGCTCAATTATGCGGATGAAATAATATTGGCAGGAAGTTGTAATGCAGAGATTGAAGAATTGATAAGGCAGCTGAATATAATATTTTCCTTGAAAGGATCTTGATGATCTAAACTTCTTTCTTAGAATAGAAATGACAGGAACTTCAGACACTCTGTTCCTGTCTCGAAGGAAGTATGTTGCTGACCTGTTGAACAAAGTTGAATTGGAAAGCTGCAGAGGAGTTGACACACCATTTAGCACGACTGAGAAGCTGTCTAAAGAAAAGGGCACAAAATTCATTGATCCCACATTCTACAGAAGTGCTATTGGAAGCTTACAGTATGCTCTATTAACCAGACCAGAATAGCTTTTTCAGTGAACATGTCAGTTTATGTCTAATCCCCTCTATCCTCATTGGCTAGCATGCATAAGGGTGCTTAGATACCTAAAAGAAACAACAGATTATGGTCTTACATTGAAGAGGGATGAAGAATTAGAACCGGTAATGTACACTCTTGCCGATTGGGGAAGTGATCCAGATGATTGCCGATTGGGGTAGTAGTTACTGTGCATGCTTAGGAGAAAATCTGATCAGCTGGAGCTCAAAGAAACTAAATGTGGTTGCAAGATCCAGTGCTAGGTCAGACTATAGATCAATGGCCTTGGCGTGTGCAGAAATCACATGGATACACTCACTACTATGAACTGAAGTCAGAAATCAATGGAATTCCCTTGATATTGAGTGACAGTACTAGTGCAGCTGCAATTGCAGCAAATCCTGTTTACCATTCAAAGACAAAGCACATTGAAATTGATCTTCAATTTCTGAGAGACAAGGTGGAAAGAAGTGAGGTTGAGATCATCTATATTCCCAGCAATGATCAGGTAGCTGATGCACTGACCAACCTCTCACTTACTCTAAATTCAGCTATTTTAGGAACAAAGAGTTCAACAGAGAGCTCAGAGTTTGAGAAGGGGTGTCGAAATAAATAAAAACTCATCTGCAAATGAGGAGCAAGATTCATGCCATGAAGGAGTGCCAGGTCAACTCTATATGGCAACACAATCAGCATATGATATGGATAAGAATGAGAATGTTCCAGAAACAGTGAGCTGGGAAAATGGCTATAACAGCTTACAGATATTACCTCTCCCATGTACCTGCGGCGGTAGCAAAATTGATCGTATGGCTACCATTGTGCCAGAACATTTCCAACAACAAATTATGACTGTCAGATTTAGGTTTTCCAATTTAACTTTGTGCATAAATAGCCAGCCATATACAGTAACAGAAACAAAGAAAACAAAATGGAATGTTTAAAGTTTATTTCTTCAGCTCCGCAGATGCTTGCTTAGTTTCTTACATTTGTGAAATTTAAGTCATCAAAGCAACTTTTAAGACTAGAATCATGTAGTCAACTTCACTTTTATATTCAAGATCTAATGGCGTATCGAATATCCCAGGTGTCAAAGTCATTTTCTACTGGGTTTTTTAAGTTTGTATGGCAAGAAAGATCGCACTATCGGCACTCCTCAATAATCATATTAAAACCCTTTTTTGTTTTTACAATTTTAACCATGCAGGAAGTTACATTAAAAGACAAATGAAAATTCAATGAAACTCTTGCATGCAGCCTACACAATTCGGGATGGATTTTGGATACGAAACTGCTCTTCTCTACACGCATTCAAAATAATGAAGAAAAAGCTCAAGTAATAAACAATTGATTATATATGTTCACAAATTCTTAATATTATTTTCTAGCATATGACAAGATTATAAATTGTAGTCAAATTTGATAAGTTAATTTCTAATATTTGTAAACACGTTTCTCTTTTTAGAAGTTTTGTAAATCCTCATGTCTTATATTATTTCTGCTTGTATCTGTATTTAATGCTTTATTGATGCATGAAATTTGAATTGAAGCAGCCATGAAATTTTTCTATTTCGAGGATTGTAGAACAAGAAATTTGTATTAAAGAAAAATCTTCTCCCAATAAAGATATTGTCGTTCTAGTTCTAGATGGATGTCTCCTATTTTGCTAAAATTTCTCCACTCCTTATATTAGAAAATATAATTTCCTATATATAAAAATGGATTATGTATTTTGCTACAATTCCTTATGTTGTCCTCGTATTTCTCAAATCCCACCTCTTTTCTGATATAAATCAAGGTTTTAAAATAGATTATTAGATCCCAGTTCTTTCTATGGACTTTTTCATTTTTCCTCATAGTGAACAAGGGTATTAAAGGGAATTAAAGGTGGTGTTGTAAGAGGTAAAGTCAGTTTTGAAATGATTAAATGGGGCATATTTAGAGAAGGGGCTGTGAGAGAATTATTGAGGGGTGCCAATAGCACCACTAGACAAGAAATTGAATTTGAATTCTCACTTTAAATAGGGTAAACGGCTTACCAAATATGTCACGTTAAAAAAATGTGAAGTTGTATTTAATTTTCTATAGATAGATAAAATTCTATATATGCAGTTTGCAGCAAAATGTGGGAGTTTCATTATCTTCATTATCCTTATGGTAGATCATCGTTTTTTAAATTTCCCTCTTTGGCATGGTAAATATCCATGTTGGTTTTAAGTTCTAATGATTCATCCAATAGAAATAAAGATGCAAAATGAAGTGTATTTTACAAATGAAATCTTGAATCTGTTCTTTTCACATTGAATGAATTATGCCAAAGAGTTAGACTATGGTCTTCCTTTTTCATTTTTCTTAATTCCCTCTTCTCCGTTGATGGCTTGGGTTGGAAACAATTAGACCAACAAACATGCACAAATGAGACAAGGTGCCGAGTATACGATTGCTCTATACTTTGAATAATGCTATTTTTTCACTTAAAATCTATACCATTGGATTGAATAGATCCAATGGATAAAAATTAATGGATTCTCTCGGAATGCAATCTAGAGTGGACAATGTTAAATATTGTGTTTTCAATTTAGATGAACTAATTATGATATATATTTTCATATGCTTTACAGAATTAAAATTTCTAAGAGTTTTCTTAACTGTTAAATCAATTTTATTAACAGTGACTCTAACAACCATTACAACTTTTTTAATTGTATTACCCTTTATAAAATGATAATTTTTAAAATACTCTCCAAATTATTATAAATATCAATTTACACCATTTTTATTTAAAAGTTAAAGAGTGATTTTCACTGATCTCTTTATCTCTCCTCAACACTGTCCACACCACACTTGGATGGATTTTAATGTCCAAAATCACGCTTACCTCCCTTGGACTTAACTGAATCTTGCTTTGACCGTTAACTTAGATGGCGAAGTGATGAAAATATAAAAATGCGCCTAACTGCATTGACTGATGCGACGTGGGGGTAATAGCGTAGCCTCTCTGTTACATGTGTACGTAACTTGTAAGTTACGTACTGAATCTTTATGATGTTGTGTGTATTTTTACAGCATGGATAGTGGGATTAATGTAGATCACTAGCTCTAAGTGTCTTAATCTCAATTGTTCATTTAATATAATGAATAATTAAATAATTAATGAAAAGATAGTACGTAACTTACAAGTTGTTGGTAAATATTTATTTTTTAATTTTAAATTAATATTAATTTGAGAAAAAAGCCACACACACCCTAAGGTTTAATTAAATAGTCATACAGATCCCCTTAGTTTCATAAATAGTAACATAAACCCTTAATTTTCATAAATGACTATTATAACTTTTGATTTAAACAACCTAAATAAATATAAAAATAGTAATAGGATAATAATAACAATAAATATCATATGATACAAATAGAATATTACAATAAGTATAATTAATAAAATAACATGTATAATGAAAATCATTTTAATTTTAAGTTATTATTAATCTATTCCCGACGGATTTATTAAAATCTACTAATCCAAAAATTCCCCGACGGATTTATTAAAATCTACTAATCCAAAAATTGACTTTAAGATAGATATTAATATAGACAGAATTAGAAAAGTATGTAAATAAAACACTATAAATTTTTGTGAGTGTTGGTTCTAATTATTTCAATATTCTATATCATACATCGTAATTAATATGTTGATTTTGTTGAAGTGTTATGTTATTAAACATTAAACTTTGCATTTATAATGTACTACAACTTTAATTAAAATGTAATAAAAAATATAAAGACATTTTTTAGTAGTCAATTGTAGTTTTCTTTTACAAAATACTATTATAGAAAGACACACTACTACAAAATTGGTCTTTAATGACGGTTTTAAAAGACATAAGGGGGTATACTTTTTATGACGGTTCAAAAACCGTCATTAAATGTCCACTTATAATAACGGTTATTTTAAAAACCGTCATTATATATCATGGATACTTAATATTTAATGACGATTTTTTCCTAAAAACCGTCATTAAATGTGTATTTATAATGACGGTTATTTTACTAAACAGTCATTATTTGTTATTTATACTAGAGATTTAATTATGGTTTTTTCTTAAAAACCATCGTTAAAAATTGACGGTTTTCAGGAACAAACCGTCATTAAATGTTTATTTTTAAAATTTTTTTATGATGATTTTTTTAAATACTCGTCATTAAATTAATATTTTTAATGACGGTTTTATATAAAACAGTCATTTTATATCATGTTTTGCTAATTTTTATGATTGTTTATCAATTTATAACGACGGCTTTTATAGAATCGTCATATTTGATGTTATCTAAAAATAATAATTATTACAAGCATGCTTTAATTGTAATTTTCTATTTAACAAATATATTTTTACAATTACGTTTTTACAAACTATATCATATACAAAATATTGCTTTACAAAAATCTTAGATGCATAATCCTTCATACATCCTCAACAAAATGTTATACATTGAAAACTCAACAACAATAAATTAAAGCCTAAAGTTTTAATTACTACCTCGTAACCAAATGTGCTTTGATGTTCCAGTGCGAAAACTGAACCTATTTATTTCCAAAAAATAAAAGGGAATTAGTTTGGACATAAGAGCAAACAAGAAAATAAGTAAACAAAAGAAAAAAGAAAAGGTAGCACTGTAATTATTTTGGTGCTGTATAGCTACTGTAATTGTGTTAAAACAGCACCTGTAACTTTCAGGTGCTGTTTTTAATTAACATCAAACACATCATGATAGCACCTACAAATTTATTTAAGTGTTGTCCAACTAATAAAAACACCACTTGAAAGTTTTAGGTGCTTATTTTAACAGCAAACAACAGTAGGACAGCACCCAACAAATTTTTTAGGTGTTGTTTAGCTGCTAAAATTATGTTCAAACAGCAACATGACAGCACCCCAAGGAAATTTTGGGTGGTGTGTAGCTGATAAAAATATAACCTGATAGTTTTAGGACGTGTTTTTAACAAAAAAAACAGCAAAGGACAACACCCTGAATATTTTTGGGGTGGTGGCTAGCTACTGAAATTGTGGTAAAAACAACACCTGCAACTTTCGAGTGCTACTTTTAACATCAAACAGCAGCATGACAACATCCTAAAGTAGTTTAGGTGTTGTCTAACTGATAAACCTAGTAACTGAAAGTTCCATTGTAGTTTTTACAACAAACAACAGCTTGAATGCACCTAAAAAACTTTTCAAGTGCTGTTTCTAACCTTAAATAGTAGCATGACAGCACCCAAAAAATTTGTGAGTGTTGTCTAGCTGATAAAAACAGCAACTGAAATTTTCAAGTGCTGTTTTTTACGGCAAACAACAAATTACAGCACCTAGAATATTTTTATAAGTGCTACATAGCTGCTAAAACTGCGTTAAAAATAGCTGGACAACAGAATGACAGCACCTAAAAAAATTTTTGGTGTTGTCCAGCTGATAAAAACAGCATTTGGAACTTCCAGGTGTTGTTTTTAACAGCAAATACCAGCAAGATAGCACCCAGAAAAATATTTAGGTGTTGTCCAGCTGATAAAACAACATTTAGAACTTCCAGGTGCTGTTTTTAACAGCAAATACTAGCAAGACAGCACCCAGAAAAATTTTTAGGTGCTGTCATGCTGTTGTAATTGTGTTAAAATAGCACCTGAAACTTTTCAATACTATTTTTTTACAACAAATAGCAGCATGACACACCGAGAAAATTTTATGGATGTTGTCCAGTTGCTAAAATCAGTGCTTGGAAGTTCCATATGCTGTTTTTAACAACATATAGCAGCATGACAGTAGCAGAATAATTTTACAATTGTTGTTTTCTTTATAAATCAGTGGCAATCACAGCTTCTAAAAACTTCAGTATAAGAAAAGAACAATTAAATCCTCTCAATTGAGTTTGGGAGGAAGGAATACTTTTATTACATCAAAACAAAGTTAAAAAACAACAAAAAAGAAAAAAGTTATGGCCCTTTTAAGGTTTTCTACCTATTATTGCCAGTCATAGAACTAAATACTTAACGAAACAGAGTTTTCTGAATTAAACATGAATTTCATAAAATCCACACCATAGAATTACATGGCAACGAAAAAGTGTTAAAACAAACTATAAGAACTGAAACAAACCTTGCAGATGATTGAACTCAATACTGATATCAAGCACACCAAAAATCTCTGAGAGAAGTAGCCATGTTTAGAGTCATCCAATGCTAGGTTACAAAACCATAAAACCTGCCCAGTCAAATTAATGAGATTTATAAGTAATAAAATGAAAATACAGAGAGAGATAGAGAGCAAGAATGATTTAACTCATAAATAAGAAATTTCAAATTCCTTCCAGTAATCTAACCTAGGCAGCGAACTGAGGATGCATTAGAGCATTAAAAATGGGATTCAACTTGGTGGCTGCTGAGACGGCACAATAATCCCAAGGTTGCGATGGTTAGGAAGTGGGCAACAATCAATCTTGGCTATTTTGGAGAGAAATGAACGAGTGAAGGAATTTGGGTATTTGTGTATTTGGGAGAGATATTTTGAAGTGATGAAATAAAATGCCAAGTCCAGAAATTGGCTTTGCTTTTTTTTTTATTTGTATTATTCATGACCGTTTATTTTATAAACAGTCATGAATAAAGATTAATAATTTCCTCTGTTATACTTTAGTGGATATATAATGACTGTTAAGTTTAAAAACCATTGTTGTAAGTATGTATTTTTAATGATGGTTTTTATAATGAACTGTCATTAAAAATAATATTAACATTTAATGACGGTTTTCAAATAAAACCGTCCTTGTAACTATAAAATATTTTTAATGATGATTTTTACAAAGAACCGTCATTAAAAATAACATGATATTTTAATTTTACATTTAATGACGGTTTTCGAATAAAACCGTCATTGTAAGTATAAAATATTTTTAATGACGGTTTTTATAACGAACCGTCATTAAAAATAACATTATATTTTAATTTTACATTTAATGACAAGTTTTAGAATTAAACCGTCATTGTCGGTACTAATATTTTTAATAACGGTTTTTATAACGAACCGTCATTAAAAATTTTAATTTTACATTTAATGACGGTTTTCGAATAAAACCGTCATTGTCAGTACTAATATTTTTAATGACGGTTTTTATAACGAACCGTCATTAAAATTAACATTATATTTTAATTTTATATTTAATGACGGTTTTTTTAAAAAACCGTCATTGTAAGTATTAAATATTATGATGGTTCACATAATAACGATCATAAAAAAGTTTTAATGACGGTTATTTTTAAGAACCGTCATAACCTATGGGTCATTATTTTGAAATTTTGTAAAAGTGACAATTGGTAACATGTAATAGAAATGGTGTCGGAAAAGGTTAGTAGAGTTGATTTTTCTTGTAGTTATTTAAACATATGAATTGATATATATACATTCGCAGACACACACATATATTGAGTACTTCTATCTACCCTTATTTATTAATAGAAGGGAAATTAAAGTTGTAATTACCCCGATGTATTATGAATTGATATATGAAATATAAATATTAGTGAAAATTAATTTGTAGACTAATGAATTAAATCATAATCTATAGGTTTTTGGTATATTAATCTAAGTTCAAATAAAATATATCATATAATATTTCATACAGTAGTCCAATGAAATTTACCACTTGAGAAATTGAAGGACTATTATTTATATTTCACTATTGGACAAATATATATCTTCCAATACTCTTCCATGGGCATACCTTAGAATTGTTGGTGGTAAAATTTGTAGGGAATGGCAAATGTAGAGAAATACAACAATAATGGTGGAACTTTATTATGTAAAGTAATGTGTTTACAACTAACTCTGTATGTAGGAAGAAACTGCAGAAATTTTGTGTGCTTCAAGGCACGTTACAAATGTCGCTTTCCTTAAGACGTTATTTGCCCCCACCAATTGAGTGATGCACATGGGTTAAGCAAATACGCCTCCAGGATACAATGAAGCACTTGTTTGTTTGCTTGAGTTGTGCATCGACGAAAGTAAACCAGAATACTCTTGAATGTTGCAAGCCTGCCAAGAAACAATATATTGTTCCTGCAGAAAACAATATATTGGAATATGAATGCACAAAAGAAATGAGTGTTTTGTGTTGAAATTCATACTAGAAAGGAATGCTAAGAAAAGAGTGGTGTAGGATCATTCATTTCATGTCTAAATGGCTTAAACATGACCCCTATTTATAGATATACTTGTGTCCCCTCATTTGGGTTGTCATCTTTCATGATACCCCTTCATTCATGGCCATTGGATCTAGATTTGATTTTAATCAATGGTCCAAATTGAATCATCACCATTTCAAATGAAATGTGTTGTGAAAAATTTAATGTACTCGCAAGCACACGAATCTAGAGATAGAATAGTGGTAACGAGGTCGATCCCACAGGGATTGTTATAAATTGAAAAGTCTAATTTAAATCTAAAATTAATATTAATTCTAACCTAGTTGACCAAATTGAGTTCTTAAGAAAATTAAACCAATTAAACTAAGAAAGCAATTAAAATAAAGGAGAATTCAATAAGATAAGAATTACTAAGGCTTCAAAATCCACCACTATTCAACTAGTAATTATCTAAATATTCATTAATCCCCAATTTTAGAGTGACAACTCGAAATCAATCTATGTCGTCTCATGGATATAACAATTAAGCCCAAGTAATTAAATCTAATGTAGGTTCTTTTTTTTTTGCTTAATAGTATGACATCTAAGCATCTCATGTAAACATATTGAATAACAAAGAGTCAAAGTTTTCATAAGCACTCTATGTAAATAATTTAATGAAAGACATAAAATCAAAGATAATCATGTATAAACTTTATAGATCCAAGCATAGATTTAATCGAATATTAATTCTAACAATCAATAATGCATGACAGAATTGATGAAAAGATTTTAATAACATCCAATTAATCATGTGAAATAAAAATCATAATCATCAAAGAACATATATAGGAATTAATTAAATAAAAAGATAATTATTTCATTGAATATGTTTTCATCATTGACCTCAGTATAAGAAAATTAGTTAGACATACTTGAATTGTGAGCAACAAAAGAAATAAAATCAGCCATGGAATATATTGAACTATTGCTGCCGATTGCTCTCTTCCAGCCTTGCGTCTGCTCTCCTATGGCGGCTCCCCTCATTCAAAAGCCAAAACTCTCTTTTTACAATGCTTAGCCACGGAATCCTCTTTGTCTACTAATTAAAATCCTTTTCCAATTATAAAACAAAGCTTCCATAATAACGCCACCATAAGCCATTAATTCTACTTTTGAAAGTCAAGTGTGGGCCCCATTTAAATTGCTTTCCACTTTTGCAATGCCATGAACGTGCACTCCAATTGCCAATTGGAAAAATTAAATCTTTTAATTATTCAACATTTCTCAATTGGATTAATTGCTTTGATTTCTTCCACTCGGTTCTATCAATTCTTGACTGTATTTTTTGTCTTCCAATTTAATCTTTATTCCTTCTCAATTTGAACTTCTTCATGCCCTTTTTATCCACAATCTCCAATTAATTCCCTATCCAATAAAATAATACAATTACTTAAAAATAAGAAATAAAATAACTAGCAAATATCTAATAAATAGTAAAATATGTATATAAATTATGCTCATCAAAATGTCACCATGAAATGATGCATCTCTAAGTGAAAATGTTGCCATGAAAAGTTATATCATTTAGTAAAAAGATACATTTTCTATAAGACACAATTAAATGGACATGTCCTTACAACAAGACATCATTTAATTAGACATGTCTTTAGTGAAAGGTACCTTTTCTATAAGGCATAATTAATAGGACATGTCTTTACCATAAGACACATTTATTTTGAAAATTTTCCAACAATCCCCCACGATTTTCAAAATAAATGAATTTTGAAAAATTATCTTGCACAGGCTTGGAAAACTTATGCATAGATGAAGGTGTCTTTTGGACTTGAACCTTCACTTAGTGACAATACATCAAAGTTAATCAAGGTGGCATGGTAGGTAAGCTTTGAACCAGCGACCTTAATCGACTAACTGGATATATCTCACACATAAGTTTTCAAATTCTCAAGTATTCCTTAGCCGACACGTGGATTGGCCCTGTGTCTATATCCTGTTTTCACGAGCGCTTTAGTAACCAGCCAAGTTACATAGGAAGCAGCACCACCTCCTACACTCACATAGGTAGACTTATCTAGAATGTCTCTGTAACTAAAACATTTATAAGTCCATTAAAAGCTAAGTAGCTTAACCTTTCCCATATGTTACATGTATCAAGCACTAACCTTTAGGACGCATATAAAAATATTATAGTACTTGCTATCATAACATATGATGTACCTTAGCTCATTGAACCCAAGATCTTGATATTTTAAGTGTTGGGTTGAGTTTCCATCATTGGTGATAAGATGATGCTGGCTTCAGTCCCATCCCCTTAGAAGTTTTAAATACAATATTCCTTGCAAGGCCTTTAGTTAAGGGGTCTGCCAAATTTTGGCATGATTTCACAAAGTCAATTGTGATTACTCCATCTGTAAGTAATTGTCTTACATAACTATGTCTTAGACCAATGTGCCTAGACTTTCCATTATAGATTTGACTATATGCTCTTGATAAAGTTGTCTCACTATCACAGTGAATAGATACAGGAGGCATTGGCTTAGGCCAAATAGGAATTTCTATAAGCAAATTCCTTAACCATTCAGCTTCCTTGCAACATGAAGCCAAAGCTACAAATTCTGCAGCCATGGTGGAGTCTGCTATACAAGTTTGCTTCTTTGAGCCCCATGAAATAGTTCTTCCACTAAGATTAAAAATCCAACCACTTGTGGATGTATGATCATCTCGATCAGTAATCTAACTAGCATATGAAAATCCTTCCAAAACTAAAGGATATCCAGTGTAGTATATACCATAATCCATTGTATGTTTTAAATATTTTAGAATTCTGTACACTGCTTGCGAGTGTACTTGGCTTGGATTACTAGTATATCTACTGAGCTTTCCAACAGCGAAAGCAATATCAGGCCTAGTACAAGTCATCGCATACATAAGACACCCAATAATACGAGCATATTCTAATTGAGATACTGATCTGCCAGTGTTAGGATACAGTCTTATGTTTGAATCAAAAGGTGTTGACACAGACTTACAATCATAATAATTAAATTTCTTTAAAATTTTCTCAATATAATGTGATTGGGTCAATACTAGACCATCCTCATTTTTTATAATTTTAATCCCCAAAATCACATCAGCAAGTCTCATGTCTTTCATATCAAAATTAGATGACAATAATAATTTAGTGAGTTCAATGCTCTCACTATCAGTACCAAAAATTAACATGTCATCTACATATAAACAAATAATCACACCTTTATTTCCATTGAATCTGCTATAGACACACTTATCAGATTCATGAATATTAAATCCATTTGAGACAATCACTTTGTCAAACTTTTCATGCCACTGCTTTGGAGCTTGTTTAAGACCGTATAAAGACTTGACTAGTTTACAAACTTTATGTTCTTGTCCTGGCATAACAAACCCTTCTGGTTGTTTCATGTAAATTTCCTCATCTAATTCTCCATTTAAGAAAGCTGTTTTTACATCCATTTGATGGATTTCCAATTGATAAATTGAAGCCAAGGCAATCAAGACTCTAATAGTAGCAATTCTTGCAACAGGTGCATAAGTATCAAAATAATCAAGGCCTTCTTTTTGTGTAAAGCCTGTTGCTACTAGTCTTGCTTTAAATCTTTCAATTGTTCCATCAATTTTCTTCTTCTCCTTGAAAATCCATTTACAACCTATAGGATTAGAGCCAGGTGGTAAATCAACTAATTTCCAAGTCTTATTACCCACAATATAGTCCATTTAATCATTAATGGCCTCTTTCCAAAAAGCAGCATCTTGAGACTTCATTGCCTCTTCATAGGTGAGGGGATCAGACTCTATAGTAGATGTGATCATGGTTTGTTTTGATTGTGAGTCTCTTGTCCCTTCAACTAAATAGACTATAAAATCTGGTCCAAAAGATTTTATAGTCCTTATTCTTTTACTTCTTCTCAAATGATTTTGCTTATTATTAGCATCACGCTTTTGACCAATTTCTATTTGTTTATCATTCTTTTGAGAATCAATACTTTTTGGTATTGTGGAAAATCTATTTTCATAGAATATTGCATCTCTAGATTCCACTATAGTATTGATCTCAACAAAGCTATTAGGTTCTGTTATAAGAAACCTATAAGCTTTACTATGCTCAACATATCCCAAGAATATGCATTCAATGCCCCTTTCTCCTAATTTTTTTTTCTTAGGTTTTGGTAGTCTTACAATGGCTCGACAACCCCAAACTCTTAGATAAGAAAGATTAAGCTTTCTCTTTTTCCATAATTCATATGGGGTCACCTTTGTTTTCTTATTAGGCACTCTATTTAAGATATGACATGCAGTTAAAATAGCTTCACCCCAAAAACTTTTACCAAGCCCAGCATTAAAAAGCATAGCATTAACCATTTATATTAATGTCCTATTTTTCCTTTCAGCTACGCCATTTTGTTGTGGAGTATATGCAGTGCTAGTTTCATGTACAACGCCAACAGATTCACAAAATTCAGAAAAAGCATATTCACCTCCTTTATCACTTCTAAGGCATTTAATTTTAGTGTCACAAAAATTCTCAACTTCATTTTTATAAGTTTTAAAATTTTCTAACACTTGATCTTTAGAATGTAATAAATACACATAGCAATATTTTGAAAAATCATCAATAAATGTTACAAAATATTTTTTACCACCTTTAGAAGGATTACTATGCATATCACACACATCGCTATGAATTAAATGCAATAAAGAAGATGTTTTTTCAATTTTTGAAAAAGGAGATCTTGTGATTTTAGTCTGTGCACATACTTTACATTTTTCATGCATATCATTTTCATGCTTAGGAATTAACTCTAAATTAGCCATATCATGCAATCTTCTAATATTCACATGTCCTAAACGATTATGCCACAAAGATAATAAATGAACCATATAAGCAGAAGAAACATTCATATTATTGATATTGATTTTAAACATTCCTTCATACATGTATCCTTTCCCAACAAAGGTACCACCCTTAGATAATATAAATTTGTTTGACTCAAAAACAAGTTTGAAGCCAAACTTATTAAGAAGGCTACCAGATACAAGGTTTTTCCTAACTTCAGGAACATGATAAACATCAGTAAGAGTTAAAATTTTTCCAGAAGTAAACTCTAGTTGCACATTGCCTTTTCCTTTAACTATTGCAGTGGAGGAATTTCCCATGTAAAGAACACTTCTATCATCTATTGCTTTATAAGATTTGAAAAGGTTACGATCCTTGCATACATGCTTAGTTGCACCAGAATCTATTCACCATGCATTATCATCTTCAAGAGCATTAATCTCATATATCATGGCCACAAAATTTGTGTTCGAAACTTCCTTTTGTTTCTTTAGAAGTCGACAATCTCTTTTGAAGTGGCCAGGTTTTTCGCAATGGTGGCATGTACCCTTCTTTTTCTTCTTATTGTTTTGATTCTCTTTAGAATCAAACTTTCTCTTTTGATTATTCTTAGGGTGATTAGAATGTTTAAACTCCTTCCCTTCCTCTACGACATTAATTTTAGAGGACGTAGTAGTCTGATCCTCAAAACTATTAAGCTTGAGTTCCTCTTCAATACGAAGACTTTGGCCTAAGCCATCCAGACTAATTTCCTCTTTGTTATGTTTAAGACTTTTCTTATAGTCTTTCCAAGAGGGAGGAAGTTTATCAATAATTGAAGAGACAATAATAGACTCATCCATTTTCATGTTTTGTTGGTTGAATTGATCAAGAATATGCAAAATCTCATTATATTGTTCAACCACAAGTCTATTATCAACCATTCTATAATTAAAAAATTTAGAAGCCAAGAATTTCTTACTTGTGGCATCTTCCATCATGTACTTAGCCTCTAATGAGTCCCATATCTCTTTTGATGTAGGTTTGTTGTGATATTGATCAAACAAAGTATCAGACATGGCATTGCAAATGTGTCCCTTACACACGTAGTCATCTTGCTCCCACTTATGTCGCACTCTGGTTTCCCCTAATGTCTCATCCTCATGTTCTTGAGGCTTTGGTGTTGTGAGAACATAGACCACATTGAGGCTTGTCAACAAGAAATGCAACTTTTTCTGCCAACGAATAAAGTTGCCACCATCGAACAGCTCCAATTTGACAAAATCTACTGCGAATTGTCGAAGAGATGAACTTGGTGCCATTGTTGTACAAATAACGTCTTAAGATTGTTGGTGGTAAAATTTGTAGGGAATGGCAAATGTAGAGAAATACAACAATAATTGTGAAACTTTATTATGTAAAGTAATGTGTTTACAACTAACTCTGTATGTAGGAAGAAACTGCAGAAATTTTGTGTGCTTCAAGGCACGTTACAAATGTCGCTTTCCTTAAGACGTTATTTGCCCCCACCAATTGAGTGATGCACATGGGTTAATCAAATACGCCTCCAAGATACAATGAAGCACTTGTTTGTTTGCTTGAGTTGTGCATCGACGAAAGCAAACCAGAATACTCTTGAATGTTGCAAGCCTGCCAAGAAACAATATATTGTCCCTGCAGAAAATAATATATTGGAATGTGAATGCACAAAAGAAATGAGTGTTTTGAGTTGAAATTTGTACTAGAAAGGAATGCTAAGAAAAGAGTGGTGTAGGATCGTTCATTTCATGTCTAAATGGCTTAAACATGACCCCTATTTATAGATATACTTGTGCCCCCTCATTTGGGTTGTCATCTTTCATGAAACCCCTTCATTCATGGCCATTGGATCTAGATTTGATTTTAATCAATTGTCCAAATTGAATCATCACCATTTCAAATGAAATGTCACCATGAAATGATGCATCTCTAAGTGAAATGTAGATGTGTATAAGAGACAGTAATAGGACATGTCTTTACCATAAGACACATTTATTTTGAAAATTTTCCAACAAGAATAAAAAAAATCTCATAGCAAAGACTGCATATGTTTGCATGCTCTTAAAATAGATTTTGAAATTAGTTTTGTATGCTTTCAAAATAAATTTTGAAAAGATGTGTATAAGAGACAGTAATAGGACATGTCTTTACCATAAGACACATTTATTTTGAAAATTTTCCAACAAGAATAAAAAAAATCTCATAGCAAAGACTGCATATGTTTGCATGCTCTTAAAATAGATTTTGAAATTAGTTTTGCATGCTTTCAAAATAAATTTTGAAATTAGTTTGATTACATGATAATCAAATTGTCTTATAACATTAATGATATAATTTTCAAGTACTATTTTAATAATTTTAAGTTTCACATTGAATCTTCAAATTAATTAAATATTGTCACTCTTTCTTGTTTAGCTTGAATTACAATTTAATAAATTACAAAAAGTCGATAATTAATGTTTTAAGATACATAGATAAGATAAACTTTAAAAGTCTAATGAAATATTCCTATAATACATGTTCATATATTTTATTGAAATCATATATTTTATTGAAATCTGTGTTATTAAACGAAATATGTTATTCAAGTGAAAATGTGAGAATATTTGAAACTATAGGAGTGGTCATTGAAATTTTCCATACTTCAGCCAACTCCACGATCCAAATAGTTTTCTAAGAATTCCCAACATTTTAGCCACTTTATTAACCGGTTATATCATTTTAAAAATTATTATAATTTTTTTATTAAAAAATATAATGTGCACTTTGATTAAATCTAATGGTTCATATTGCTTACACTATTGATACTGTAAAAACAATTACAACTACATAGAGGGACCCTATTATTATTATTATTATTATCATCATCATCATTATTTAGAGGATGGGTTCCTCTATGATGCTGTACTTTTTTTTACAGCATCAATAATGTATTAATTGTAAACCATTAGATCTAATTAATGGTATACAATATTTGTACTAAAAAAATAATTTAAAAATAATGGTAACCGTTCAAGTGGGTGGATAATTTTTGTAAAATAATCGTGACCACCCTTAGAGTTTGAAACAATTTTACTTAAATAGTATATTTTATTTAAAATTACTTTTTAGCCCTCCTTTAAATTTGTAATATGATAATCTCTTTTAAATAAATCTTCCAAAATCAGTTACCATTAAGTATTAAATATAATATCAAGTAGGTTATTTAACACAAAATCTTGTAATAATTTGTTTTGTATGAATTTAATTACAAACCATTAATACCTAAACAAAAATGATAATAGAAAGCATTGCAATAAACTATTTTATATGTGTTTTATTAATAATACTATATGAGTCACAACAAATAAGAAATATTTTATTCACCAATTATTATTGAAAAATATATGTCTATATGACTATAGAGTGAGAAATATTTTAATTTAAATTTTTATCAAAAAATTAAACTATTTATTTCATCCAATTCAATGGTGGAGGATATAACATTATGAAATGTTGCTTTAACTTTCAATATCAACTATTAGACTATGAGATATTAGTGGCTCAAATATTGTGCCAAAATTATAAGTTAAAGTATCCCAAACCATATCTTTATAATGGAAATATAAAAACATACAATGATTTTTTTTCCTCATTTTGTCCATTAAATATTATTTGATGTAATATTTTATTTATTGTCACTATTAATTATCATAATAAAAGTAATGACTCTTCGTAGCATAAAAAATTATAATTACTATCAAATAATAACAATAAAATAATCTTTTATGATTCATAAACTAAAGTTAATTAGGAATATGTGTTAGATTTAATTTTTATGAAATTAACAAAGTGACATTTGAAAATAAAATGAAAATAAGCTTGTAAAAGTTAAATTTTATAAGGCTGAGATAATTTCCTACCATGTCAATAAAAATCTAAAAATATAAATGATTATCTTTCACTTTTTTTCTCACGTAAATAATATTGGAGGCAATATTTTATTTATTGTCACTATTAATTATCATAACAAAAGTAATGACTCTTAATAACATAAAATTTTATAATTACAATCAAAGGATATCAATAAAATAATCTTTCACGATTCATAAACAAAAGCTCATTAGGAATATATATTAGATTTAATTTTTATGAAATTAACAAAGTGATATTTGAAAATAAAATGAAAATATATAGGCTTATAAAACTTAAAATTTCTATCATGTAAGGATATTAATTGTAAGATAGATATAAAGTTCAGAGAATAAGTATGTTAAATAGGTGTTAAAAATAATACATACTTCATGATCAATTATACAATGACCCTTAATATTATATAAAATAATGAGTATTTTAATATACGATATTAAATTTTATTAAAACATGTGCGATCAAGTAATTTTTATGTTACAAGCAATCTCAACAATGAGTTTATTGATGTAACTATGGTATTTACTTAATTATATGTACTTAGTTGTGTTATTTATTACTATTATATCATATATAAATTTTGCAATTGCAACTTATTTATTTGATTTGTGTTAAATAACCTACCATTATATTTTATACTTAATGGTAATAGATTTTGGAAGATTTATTTAAAAAAAATTATCACATTTCAAATTTAAAGGAGAAATAATTTTAAATAAAATATATTATTTAAGTGAAATTGTTTCAAACTCTAAGGATGGTCATAATTATTTTACAAAATTCTCCACCCCTTACCCGTTTGTTAACCGTTTACCTTTTTTTTTTCTTACTACAAATATTATGTACCATTGATTAAATCCAATAATACACAATTAAAAACATTATTGATGCTGTAAAAAAATTACAACATCATGCTTTATAATTTATTGAGCCATGCTTTGAGCCTTTGACAGATGTGTGGAGGTTCGTGGTAGATTACTATTGAAATTTGGATGGTTTTTTTTTTAATATGCATTGTTGATAATTTCATTAATATGTTCGATTTTTTTTTAATTTGGATTCTAATGATTCAAAAAATCTGGACAATTAAATGATATGTCAATTGATTGCCCACAATCCATTTCTTTTTTTTTTTAAAAAAAAAAAGCCACAATCCATTTGATATAATACTTTAGAGAAATGTCTTTTTTTTATTTCTTTCGATTAATAAAAATCCCAATTGCTCAGTGATGTTATTTAGGAAATTGATGAAGAGTGGGAATTATTAACGGAAATGATTTTTTATGGTCGGTCATTATGAATTAATTAAAGCTAATAGTAAAATAATTTTATTAGTATTCTTTTTTCCTTATCATAGCAGAACTCAGCATTCTACTATGAGTAAAGAAAGACATGATTTTGATTTTATAAATTAAGTTACAGAACTACTGGTCATACCAATCAAAGCAAAGTTTGGTTAAGTCTAAGGGAGGTCAGTGTGAATTTGGTTACATTATCCATCAAAGGGGAGTAGGACATATTTCGAGGCAGTCTAGGAGGACAGCGAACAATATTACCCAAAGATAAAAGGGAAAATGGGGCTTCGTTGATGAAAAAAAAATTTACCTTCCAAACAAAAATGGAGGATGAGTTGATTTTTATAATAATTTAGAGATATTTTGAAGATTATTATTTCGTGAAAGGAGTAATTTGAAATTAACCCAAATAAATTATCTCTTACTAATAAACTCCTATGCGCCACGGTTCTTGTATACTTCAAAAATCCAATTGAACGGGATTTGTAACAAAAATCTTATCCAACAATCTTAAAATAGTTTTTATATCATATAAATAAAGGGTAATTTTTAGGGACCTCCCCTGAAGTTTGATGTATTGACACTTAAATAAAAAATATAACTGTAATTACAGATACCTCCCTGCCGTCTGCACTCAGTTTCTTTGACTGTTAGTTGACTGGTGATATGTCAAAAATAGTCTTGATTCAAGAAAAGACCTCAACACCCTTAGTGCTAACTATCAAATTAATCATTACACTTTAACACGCTTGGGAAACAAAGATTTGACATCAAATATTCATCAATTGTAAAAAGTAAAAAAAAATTACTAGGAAACTAGGGCTAGCGATAGTATACAGTGAAATTTTTTTTAAAAATTAAGTACCCTTGTTGCTAAATATCAAATTAATCATTACACTTTTAACACCTTTGGGAAATAAAAAATTGACATCAAATATTCATCAATTGTAAAAAGAAAAAAATATAGTAGGGAAACTAGGGCTAGCAATACTATACAGTGAATTAAATTTTAAAAATTTAACATAATACAACAGTTCAAAGCCAAATTTGGTATATCTAATAGACAACAACCTATTGTTAACATTTGTTTAATTCCATTGATCATTAAAGTGCTCTTAGTTACACCGATTTTTTCAATCATCTCCTTTGACTCAAGAATTCAATCTCCACCACTAACTTCAATTGTTGCCCTTTCCTCTTCCATTTCTTTGTGACGTATAGCTACCTTACTTTTTAAATTTTCAGCATATTCTGCCTTCTTTCCTTCCAATTATTCGTGCCAATTACTAGATGTGCTGAAGAAGAAATGGGGAGTAAAACAAAGAAAGAAAAAAGAATCTAAAATAAAAAGAGACAGGTTACCTCAATCTTTTTCAATTGGGCTTACAAAATTCCTTCTTGCTATTTGTCACTAATAAAACAAATTTCTTCAAAATTTAAATCTTTTACACAAACATCATCCAAAATTTCTTCATTTTATTTGTCACTAATGCTTTTTTTATCAAGCAACTAAAAATTTTCCATATAAAGGAGCACAAGCAATATCCTTTTCAGCTACTTCAAAGCATCACAAACAAACCCTTATTTTCCAATATTATTAATGCATATAACTTCACTCATTTCTAATATGCATTGGTATTTTTAGTTCAAGCACATATTAAGAAGTTAATTCCTCCAAATAGCATCCATATTCTTCATAATAGTGCTAACCCGTTTTCATTTGGCAAAGAAGTCACATAAAAATCACTAATTTCTAACACATATGTTATGATTAGCTCTTAACTTGACAAATCCAGATAGCTAAGGTCTGAAAGTAATAAACAACATGCATCTTCTCCAATACATCAACAAATTGATATCATTTTTTTTTATGAACAATACAATGCCAACCGTTCTCCAACACTTCAGCCCATTTTCATTTTCAAACAATAAAAAAAAAATCCAATCTATGATTAAAATAAAATAAATTTCCAATTTTATTTTAAAACATAATAAATGTTAAACCAAAAAAAATAAATCCGAAATTGTTTCAAAGACTAACCTTCTTTGAATTCAAGTCAATAACAGTCATGTCCGACGCCGAATAGTTAACTATTTTCACCTGACACCACCCTTAGGCCACCATCGATGCTTTTCTTGTTAATAAATCTAAGTTAAAGTTGCGGAACTTGGCAATAAAAATCTGATTTTTTTCATCTTCAAAGCATTTAGAGATGAGGAGTGCATGTGGGCCTCGGTTGATTGAAAGAGAAAATGGTTTTTTGACGAGTTAGGTTGATGAAAGAGAGCAAGCATTCTTCCATCCTCTAGTTAGTGGTTACTGATTTTCATCGGGATTGTTTGAGTGTTTCAGTGGGTTTGTCTTGAGATTAGCTTTTTTACTTATTTCAATTTTAAATATGTTTTTACTAATTTATCCTCCTATACTGACAATATACGAAATTGAGTACAGACAGTAGGGGAGGTCTCTGTAATTACGGGCATACTTTCTATCTAAGTGTCAATACATCAAACCTCATGAGAGGTCCCTAAAAATTACCCTATAAATAAACATACCAGGAGCATTAATCATTCGTAATCAATGACGTTCATAACAAGCAAAAGCACTGACAGAAGTCTTAGCCAAACACGGTCCATCTTGTAAGATACTCGAGTTACGATCACCGCACCCATCCCTAGGCCCATCGTATATGTCAAACCAATGAATCTACCGCTCCATGTAAAACTATAGTAGAATAGAGTCTTTCCAAAAAAAAGTTAGGATGGAAATTAATGGAAAAACTCTCATCTTGATGAAGCAAACGTTCACCAAGACCATCATCCTTGGACTTGCAATGAATTGTAACATCCAAGCCATTTCCCAACTAATTGAAGATGTTTACATGGATTTTAGGGTTAAAAATAGAGGCATTGCTCATTGATTTGTATGAAACAAGAAGAAGAGCCAGTAACTGTGTAACTTTGGTGAAAGAACTCATTTCGCTTGTTTGTTTTTTTTACCCCTATGTCTAGGAAAATTACTATTCGCATTATAACTAAAGTAAAGTGTCTATCAAAAAATAAATAAAAAAATAAAGCAAATTGGACCTGCTGATTATGTCGTATAAAGTAAGTTGGTGTTGTGTTTATCTTTTGTAAGCCATATATAGAGATCACACCTTTTAAAGTCATTATATTTTGAATTTTTTTGTTGTAGGAGACTGCTGAACTGGCCTATACTCAACTATTCATAATCTTTTGTCATATATATATATATAGTTAAATTTTATTTAGTTCACGATTTTTATCTAATAAATGCGAGTTGTATATTTCTAAAAGATTAAAAAATAATTATTTGAGTATTAAATCCAAATCTTATTAAATGTCATTCTTTTTATTTTATTTTGGCATAGTAAATGTTAACTTATTTTCAAAGGTAACTCTTAATTTTATCTTTCTAAGTGTCTGTTCTATCTAATGGTCATAAGTGTTTTTTTAATCTCTAATCTCATAAGCTCTTTTTAAAATTTTTATTATTGTATGGTTGTTTTTTAGTAGAGCGTTTGAATATTGAAAAAGTTATTTTATCCATACTAACAAAAACTCAAATTTTATTTCTTCCTTTTACAACATAATTTTTAAAAATTTACCTATTAAAATGATTTTATAATTTTTAACGAAAACTTCCATTGACAATCGAATAACTAAAATTATTTTAGTCAGGGCTTAACTTGTAAAAACTCTAATAACATAAACTTTACTAAATAAACTTTATTTAAAAAGTTATATCAAATAGAGACAAAGCCATATAAAGAAAGTTGACGTTGTGCTTATCTTTCTAAGCCACGTATAAAAATAAACACTTTCTAAGAAAAATGAATAAATTAGTAGTCATATTTTGCATGTTAGTTGTATGTCGTTTTGATTTTCCATTTTGGTATAGCAAATATCCATGTTGCCCTTAAGGATCCATTTATATAAAAAAGATCAATAAAGGTTGCCAAATATGGTATATTATAAAGGGTAATATGGAATGCCAAATTAAGGATCCATTTTTAAAATTTAATTAATAGCCTAATCAAAACTCAATTTCTCTTCCATCTATGTCAGCAAAGTTCAAATCCCAAACTTTCTAAAAAATTCTACTATTTACGTTAACTAGCTTACGTAAAGGTGCACAAAGTTGACCTTCATTTTCAACACTGTCCATACCACCCGTGTCCTGCATTCCAACAACACCCCTAAATGACTTCTCTATATTAATCAAATGTGGCACACCTCAACAATTCGTCCTCCTCCCTTAAACAAAATCACTGCATTGGATGCTCTACAATCTTAAATAATGTAACCTTCACAAGCTTAACTATGATTAAACAACCAGTTGCAATCTCAATAAAGAATTCAAGAAAAAAAAAATCAATCACACGCGCACTTAACACCAAGAATTATAGTGATTCGGCCATAAAGTGAGCTCACATCCATTATGAAGGAGAAAAAAAAATTCGCTATTACAGCTTTTATAAGATACAAGGTTCTCAAGAAAGTGTAACTGAATCTCTCTATGTACAAATCTAATCGCAAAGCCTTATATATGAGGAGTAATGGATCTAGAAAGACCCTGTACCAATCAGTTGCTAATGATTTTGGGTCTATTGTTAAGAAACTCATAACTTGCCCTCGTGTATAACAATTTTAACAACCTTTCAAATCCCTGATTAACATGTGTCATGTCTTTACAAGATCTAGTATGCAAAACGTCACGAATTGCTACCATTTTGAATAAGTGATGCATGTGTTTTATCATGTGTATTACTAATTCATTCAGCCGACATTACAGAGATGCCACACAGCTCCCTGAATTTCTATAACAGACATATCATCCATACACAATTGATATGTCATGTGCAATCACATAATACATTTGACTTGTCGCACTCATACTAGAATTCATATTTGAGCTTTATCTTCAACATTCTCCACCTTGAACTCAAATCAACTACTTATCTTCACTCCTACGCTTCTCATTTGTAAGTTATATTTTGCATATCCCAGCTGAGTTCAGACAGAACTCATACTTGGCACCTGGAATAGCCTTGGTCAACATGTCTGCCAGGCTATCATTAGTGTAAATTTTCACCAACTTCACTACTCCTTTTGACATCTCTAACCTCAAAAAATTAAGCTTGACATCTATGTGCTTTGTCTTTTCATAATGGACTTAATTCTTGCTCAAACAGATAATACTTTGATTGTCACAATGGACCACCACCTACTTCTACTTGTACCCAGTTCAATTATCATTCCTATAAGCTTTATGCCTTCTTTAATGGCTTTTGCTATTGTATTGTACTCTGCTTTAGTTGTTGACAAAGCAATAACATTTTACAATGTGGCTTTCTAATTTATTGTACAACTATTTAGAGTGAACAAGTAACTAGATAAAGACCACCTTTTATCAAGATCCCTTGCTAAATCAGCATCCACAATGCCTTCAATATTGACTTCATTATGCTTTCTGATCCATATAGCATACCATAATCAGTTGTGCCATTTAGATATCTCAAGAACTATACTACAGCCTTCCAATATTCTTTCTCTGGATTTGCCATATATTTACTTACAGCACTAACTACATAAGATATATTAGACCTAGTCAAAACCATTGCATAATAAGACATCCAACAATATTTGAGTATGGGATTACAACCATTTCTACTTTCTCATCATTAGTTTTGGGATATTGTTGACATGGGAGTCTAAAATGAACTGGTAATAGTGTCAAAACAGACTTTAAACTCCTCATTTCAAACTTTTCAAGCGCATTTCTAATGTATTTCTACTGAGTTAAGTATAAGATACCCTTCTTTCTATCTTTGATTATCTCTACCCCAAGGATTTTCTTTGCTATTCTAAGATCCTTCATCTCAAAACTTCCCTCAATTGCTATTTTAGGATACTTATTTGCTATATATTTTGACATGCTATCAGTATATCATCAACATACAACAACAGAAAAATCTTGTTGTCATCTTCCAACCTTTTGAAATATACAGATCAAAGTTACATCTTTGAAAACCATGCTCTGATATGAATCTGTCAAATCTCAAATATCATTGTCTTAGAGATTGTTTAAGTCTATATAATGACTTCTTTAGATGATAAACGTGATAAGCCTTTTCTAAATCTACATAGTCCTTTAGTTGAGTCGTTACAATCATCTCATCTAACTCATCATGAAGAAAAGCAGTCTTGACATCCATCTGCTGAAGATGCATGTCCTCAACAGCTACAAGTGCTAATAAGATCCTTAAGGATAAGTGTTTGACCACTAAAGAAAGCACCTCTGTTAAATCAATCTTTTTCTTTTGTGTAAAGCTTTTGGCAACAAGCCTAGCTTTATACATTTGTGGTTTAACACTTGGTACTCCCTTTTTAACTTTATAAATCCACTTACAACCCACCATCTTCTTTTTTGCTAGTCTTGTAATTAGCTCTTATGTTTGGTTATCAATCATTGCATCTCTTCATCCATATAACTTGTTTCCATTCCTTTAACTTATCACTCTTAATAGCCTCCAAATAAGTTCTTAGTTTATCAACTTCAACTTCATGTGCTGCTGTTAATGCAAATGCAATAAGACCTGTATAAGCATATTTCTTTGGTGGTCTTATAAGTCTTTTCTCCCTATCTTTTACCAACTGATAAACCATGATTTCTTGATGACCAACAAAATCATCTACATATTCAAAAATATCCATATTAGATCTTGATTCAAGTTCAGTCTTTGATTTTTGTTTTGCCTTAAAAGCTTAAAGCTCCACCTCAAAATGAGATTTCTAATCTTTGACTTCAGGTTCTATGACAACAGGTTTTAAATGTGTTGTGCTTTGAAGTATCTCAACTTTATTAAACACAATATTTCTATTGATAATAGTTCTCGATCGCTTTGAATTAGTGTACCAAAGCTTATATCCCTTCATTTCATCTAGGTAACCGAGGAACAAACACTTGAAGGCTCTAGGTTCAAGCTTCCCTTATTTAATGTGTACATTTGCAGGATAACCAAACACCCTCAAGTTAGAATAATCTGTTGGTTTACCATATAAAGCTTAACTAGTGTTTTGAAGTTGATTTCAAAAGAGGGGCTACTATTTATAATATAACATGTTGTAGATAAAGCCTTTGCCCATAAAGACATGGAGAACTTTGAATGCATAAGCATGCATCTATATTGACCAAAGTGTTAGCCTATATGGCTATATATATTGATTTTAATGATAACAAACCACATGTGTTGGTTAAACAAAGATTTATGTAGTGTGCTTTTATAATAAGAAAATGATTTTATGGAGTTGAGTAGTTTTTCAAGTTATGGACTAAAATGAAAGAATTTTACAATCTTTGATTTTAATATTGTTTTGAATTTCGGATTTGGACCTATATAAATATATTTAAATCTTTTTGGGTCATTCTATAATTTCACATAGTTTGGGCGATATTCTAATTTCAAAATATTTTGGGATTGACAAAGCATTAATTAGAAATTCTGAAATTGGACCAATTTGAAAACTTTCATAACGTTTTAGGCTATAATACAGTTTTATAAAATTTTGGGGTCAAACTATAATTTTGAAAAATATTTCATTGTAGCAAGCGGCTAACCGGATATGATAAGCGGCTATTCGAATTTTGGACAGTAAGCTTCTGGAGCATAAACAGCTATTCGGATATCGTAAGCGGCATACCGGATGTTCTAAAATTCAAATTTTTGCCTTAACGGTAACATGCAAGTGGCTATCCGGATTCCATTTATGGTAAGCCGGTTATGACCAAAATGTGCATAACGGCTAGTTTTTGAGCTCAAACTATATAAACTCAAATCCAATTCATTTTCAAGCCCTCTTGCAAGCAAAATCAAAATAAAAAAGCACACAACGTTCATTGAGCTCTCATTTCGCAAATCATAAAACCTTGAATCATCTTTTGTTCTTCAATTTATATATCTACTCTTTAAGAGAGTTTTTATTGTAATCTTCAATTCCTCATCTTAATTGTGAGTGTTTGAGTGTGTGAAACACTTGAGTGAAGAAATTGGGAGATAATCTCTTTGTTATAAAGGTTCATTGACACCTTGAAGTCAATTATAACCATTTAAAGCCTTGGAAGGCTTACATAGTGAAATCCTCAAGCTTGGATTGCTTGGAGGCGTGGACGTAGGTGGGGATTGCCGAACCACGTAAAAAATCCGTGTGCTCATTTCTCTTCTCTCTTACTCATTTGTTATTGTGCTTTTTATTGAACTTATTGCTTTCGAATTTATTAAGGTGTTAGATTGGATTATTATGTGGTTCTGTTAGGATAATTTTTTAAAATACTAATTCACCCCCCTCTTGGGTTGCACACTTGTATTTCATTTGGTATCAGAGCAAGGTGCACTTGTTCAAACTTAACCGTCTAGAGCTAAAGATCAATGGCAACTCAAAATGATTCCACATTTAGGGAAGGACAGTCCACCACTAGACCACCTTATTTTGATGGAAACGATTACCCGTATTGGAAAACTAGGATGAGAATTTACTTGCAAGCTTTAGATTACGAAATTTGGGAAATCGTTAATGATGGTCCTTTCATGCCTTTAACTAAAAATGAAGTCGGGGAAGATATTCCAAAACTTTCGCGGGAATGGAATGAATTGGAAAAGAGAAAGGACTCTCTAAATTCCAAAGCTATGAATGCCCTATTTTGTGCACTAGATAAGAAAGAGTTCCATAAAGTGTCTAGTTGTGAAAGTGTTAATGAAATTTGGTACAAACTTAAAGTTGTTTATGAAGGCATGAATTAAGTGAAAGAGTAGAAAATTAGTAGGTACACTCGACAATATGAATTGTTCCAAATGGAACAAAATGAGAGTGTATATTTTACATATACTAGATTTACAGACATAGTGAACACTCTAGGAGCCCTAGGAAAAACTTTTTCTAATAACGAGAAAGTTAAGAAAATCATTAGGTTGCTACCTAAGGAATAGAGACCAAAAAGGATTGTCATTGAGGAAGCCAAAGATTTAAATGTATTACCTATTGATGATTTAATTGGTTTTCTAATTTCACATGAAGAAGATTTGGCAGCAGAAAAAGAGTATGAGAAAAAGAAGAAAAGCATTGCTCTCAAAGCTTCAAAATGTGAGAGTGATGAGGAAAGTGAGATAGATGATGAGGAGTTGGCTATGTTGGCTAGAAGATTCAGAAAATTTTACAAGAAAAATAACGAGTAGAGAAAGTTTAGAAATCACAAACAAAAATGAGAAGAAAGAGCCAATTACTTACTATGAATGCAGAAAGCCCGGACATATACAACCGGAATGTCCTCTCCCCAACAAATTCAAAAAGAAAGCTATAGTGGCCACATGGGATGATAGTGATAAGGAAACAAGCGATGATGAAGAGCAACAAGAGATGACTAATTTAGCTCTCATGGCCTTTAGGGAAGAATCATGTGATGAACTTGATGAGGTAAGTGCTCTTCCAACATTTGATGAATTGCATGATTCCTTTAAGGATTTGCATGATGAATTAATGAAGATTGGTAAAAAGAATATATGTCTTAAAAAGAAATGATAGAGCTTAAAAATGAAAGTGAATCATTTAGTGCAAAGATATCATGCCTAGAATTAGAGAATAAAACATTGCATGATAGAGTTGCATTATTTGAGAATTCTAGCACTTTACATGAGCACTTAGAGTCATACGTGAATGACTTGAAAAATGAAAATGAAATGCTTAGAAAGAAGAGTAATGAACTAAATGAGATTATGCTAAAATTCACAAATGGGCAAAAGATGTTGGATAACTTGCTAAACTCACAAAAATGTGTATTTGACAAAGGAGGCATTGGTTATAAGCCAAATTTGAAACAAAAGTATTACAAGAGTTATTTTGTGTAGAATACATCTATTAACAATCAAATTGTATGTCATTATTGTAATCAAAATGGTCATATGAAAAAGAGATGTCCAGTGAAGAGAAATGCATATTATGGTGTGAAATGTATTTGGGTTCCAAAAGGAACCATTGTTAACTCTCAAGGACCCAAAAAGGTTTGGGTATCTAAAACTTGAGATTTTCTCTACAAGGCTTGAAGAAGAATAATAATAAGTGATACTTGAACAGTGGTTGTTCAAGACACATGATAGGGAATTATTCTTGGTTTTCAAGTTTTACCAAGATCGAAAATGGTGGAGATGTATCGTTTGGAGATAATTCAAAAGGAAAAATCATTGGCATTGGCAATGTCGGTAATGTATCCTCAACTCTCATTGAAAATGTGTGTTTGGTTAAAATTTTAAAACACAACTTGCTTAGTATTAGTCAATTATATGATAAAAGATATAGAGTTATCTTTGATGAATCAAAATATGTTATTGAGAATGCATGTGCTTGGAAAATTTTGTTTGTAGGAAATAGATGTGTTAATGTATATACCATTAATATAGATTGTGCATCTACAAATGATAAATGTTTCTCCGCATTACATGATGATGGTTAGTTGTGGCACAGAAGATTAGGTCATGCAAGCATGGATTTGATTTCAAAAATCAAGAAAAATGATTTGGTTAAAGGACTTCCAAAAATCAATTTTCAAAAAGATAGAATTTGTGAAGCTTGCCAATTTGGAAAACAAATCAAAACTTCTTTCAAAAGCAAGAAAAACATTTCTACTTCAAAACCACTTCAACTACTTCACATAGACTTGTTTGGACCTTCTAGATATGCTAGTTTAAATGACAAATATTATGTCTTTGTAATTGTGGATGATTATTCTAGATACACATGGGTATTATTCTTAGCTAATAAGGATGATGTCTTTAATGCATTTAAAGTTTTCTGTAAAAAGGTTCAAAATGAAAATGGATATAGTATTTCTTGTATTAGAAGTGATCATGGTGGAGAATTTGAAAATTATGCTTTTGAGAACTTTTGTAATGATTTTGACATTGAGCTTCAATTTTCATCACCTAGGATTCCTCAACAAAATGAAGTTGTAGAGATAAAAAATATGTCTATTCAAGAAATTGGTAGGACCATGTTGAATAAAAATTCTTTGCTTAAGTTTTTTTGTGCCGAAGCCGTCAACACCGCTTGTTATGTTTCGAATTGTGTGTTGATTAGACCTAATCTTAATAAAACTCCATATGAGCTTTAGAAAGATAGAAAACCCAACATTGGCTATTTTAAAGTCTTTGGATGCAAATGTTTTATTTTGAACACAAAAAATAATCTTGGCAAATTTGATTCAAAATCTGATGTTGGTATTTTTCTTAGTTATTCAAACTCAAGCAAAGCTTACAGAGTTTATAATAAAAGAACTTTGGTTGTGGAAAAATCTATGCATGTTACATTTGAAGAGTGTAACCCCTCCTCTACAGAGAAAGTTGTTGTTGATGATAATGTAGAAGAAGAAGAACAAGAAGAAGCATCAAATGACAATAAAAAAGATGCACCACATGGAATTCAAGAGGAACAATATGAAGAAACGAATGCAGAGCAAAATAAAGGTACTTCTCAAACACTCCCCAAGGAGTAGAGGTATGTTTCTTCTCACCCTGAGGATATAAGTTTAGGAGATCCCTCACGAGGTGTTACAACTAGATCGTCTCTTAGGAACACATGTGAGCATGCTATATTTATTTCTCAAATTGAACCAAAATCCTTTACGGATGCGGAAAATGATGAATCTTGGATTATGGCAATGCAAGAGGAGTTGAATCAATTTGAGAGAAACAATGTGTGGGAATTAGTTCCTAATCCAGAACATCAATCCATTATAGGTACTAAATGGGTATTTAGAAACAAAATGGATGAATCTGGTGTGGTTGTAAGAAATAAAGCTAGACTAGTGGCTCAAGGTTACAACCAAGAAGAGGGAATTGATTTTGATGAAACTTTTGCACCTGTAGCTAGACTAGAATCCATTAGAATGGTCTTAGCTTTTGCATGTCATAAAAATTTTACTTTATATCAAATGGATGTCAAGAGTGCTTTCTTAAATGGTTATATTATGGAGGAAGTGTATGTAAAACAACCCTCTGATTTTGAAAATGGAAAATTTCCAGATCATGTGTATAAGTTATCTAAGGCTTTATATAGACTAAAACAAGCACCTAGAGCTTGGTATGATAGGCTTAAAAACTTCTTGTTAGATAACAATTTTTCGATGGGAAAAGCGGACACAACTCTATTTTTTAAGAATAAAAACCAAGATATACTTATTGTTCAAATTTATGTTGATGACATTATCTTTGGTTCTACTAATGAATTGTTGTGTAAAGAATTTTCATCTTATATGAGCAAAGAATTCGAGATGAGTATGATGGGAGAGTTGAAGTACTTCTTTGGTCTCCAAATCAAACAAAACGATGAAGGAATTTTCATAAACCAAGGGAAGTACGTAAAAGATCTACTCAAAAGATTTGGCTATGATAATGGAACGGCAAAAAGCACTCCAATGAGTACTACCATCAAGCTGGACAAAGATGAGAAAGGTAAGGAAGTTAACATCAAGACTTATCGAGGTATGATCGGATCTTTATTCTATTTGACTGCTAGTAGACCTGATATTATGTTTAGTGTATGCTTGTGTGCTAGATTTCAATATTGTCCTAAAGAGTCACACATGTTTGCTGTCAAATGAATTTTTCGATATTTGATTGGCACCATTAATCTTGCCCTTTGGTATCCTAGGGAAACTCATATAGACTTAACTTGTTATTCGGATGCCAACTTTGCCGGTTATAAAGTTGATAGAAAAAGTACTAGTGGAACATGTCACTTCCTAGGTCCTTCACTTGTCTCTTGGTTTAGTAAGAAACAAAGCTCGGTTGCGCTTTCAACCACCGAGGCCGAATATATTGTCACTAGTAGTTGTTGTGCACAAATCCTTTGGATGAAACAAACCCCTAGAGACAATGGTATTAATCTTGATCAAATACCAATATTGTGTGACAATATTAGTGCTATTAATCTATCCAAGAATCCCATTCAACATTCTAGGACTAAGCATATAGAAATTAGGCATCACTTTCTAAGAGATCATGTTCAAAAAGGAGATGTTGTGATTAAATTTGTTTCTACTGAGAATCAACTTGCAGATATCTTTACAAAGCCTCTTAGTGAAGAGCATTTTATAAAGATAAGACATGAGCTTGGAATGATGAATGTTGCATCTTGAATTATGATTTGTTGATTTAATTAATATGCTTGTTATTATATGCATTTATGGTTCATGCATTGAATGGCTTATTGAAAGGTTTTAAATCATAAAATGATTTAAAATTAATCAATTGTTAAGCCAAAAACAAATTGGTGTGTATAATACAAGTATAAGAGCTTGCCAAAATTCAATTAAAGGCAAAAAAATTTTCAAGTCTAAACCCGTATACCGCTTCCTCAACCGGTATATCGCTTCCTCTCAACCTGCCAACCGTTTTCTTATTGGTTGATCTCGGGTCAACTTTCAGATAACCGGTTTTATCAAACCAGAAAGTCAGATGTGCTCTGGAGCCATTGGACGCAAACCGAACATCCGGTAAACCGAATTTGTAAAGCGCACTCTCTGCCTCACAACTGGAAAGCTAGTTCTTTTTAAACCGATAAAGCCGAATGCATTTTGAAAATTCTGGGAAATATCTGGCCCACCAGATAAGGAAACCGATAAGCCGTTTTCGGCTTGCATCTCTTTGGACACTAACCAGTTAGCTAGTTAGCCAGTTAGTAAAATCTGAAAAACCGGTTACAACTTTCATGTTTCTGCCACTCAACCGACTAGCCGGTTAAGTAATCCGGAAAGTCAAATTCGTGAAGCAACATTCTGCCTCACAACCGGCCAACCGGTTCTCCTAACTGGTAAGCCGAATTCGTGTGCTATATAAACTGTTCATCTTCTCCTTCCTCTTTCGGCAATCTGGATCTCATTCTCTCTCTAAAACCGGTTCTTCATTCTCTTATTTTCACTCCAAAATCCATCATTTCTACTCATTTTTTATGCAAATCGAACCATAAAACGTGTTCCCTATCCGTTCTTGTGTCTAAAAAATCTTTCAAATCCATTTTCCATATCAAATTCAATAGATCCGAACTTAAACTTAAGGTTTCAAACGATTTTTTCTCTCTCTAGATTTCTTCCTTTCAAGTCGTTTTTTAACCGAATTACTTTTCAAAATCTCTTTCAATCCTCATCATCTTCCTTCTCTTTGCTCCTTTTAACTTTAAATCGATCAAAATCACAATGTCAAGTTCACGGCCGGTTCGAAGAAAAGGCAAAGAACCAGTTCAACAAGCCAACCGGTCACGGCAAGCAGGGGGCACCTCCAATCAATCCAATTTTGAGTCCACACACTTTCAAAACAACAAACATTTAGCCAAACGATTTCACTAAAGTTTCAGGACTGGTGAGGTACTCAATACATTTTATGTTTTACTAGATTGGATTAATACTATCAATATTAGTCATAGAAACTTATTTCAATTGTTGGGAGATGTTGGTTGGATTGATGCACTTATGATTGAGGAGAATGTTTATCCCGACTTGGTGAAAGTGTTTTACTCGAATATGGATGTTTCCGCAGAGAACAAGACTCAAGTAATAACCAATGTTGGGGAGTTATGATTGATTTTGATGTTTCCTTGTTAAACTCTATCCTAGAATCATCTGATTTTGGGCTAGAAATTTTTTCACCTAGGAAATCTCCCAAACTTGATAGTTATGTTCATGTTAACGTCGTTCTTAATATTTGTCGGCGTAATGATCTTTCTGCTGAAGACTACACCATTTATTTATGTACTCAGTGTCTTTGTCTTCAAACTCACATTTTGCTTCACTTTATTCAGTCCATTGTTCTTCTTAGATCAGGGCATTTGGATGAGGTTTCCCACATGGACATTACTTTGATTGATTGTATTCTTAAGCGTCATCCGGTTAACTTGGGATATACCATCATTCAAACCATGTTGACCATACTTGCCTTGATTACCCGCTCCCTTCCGTATGGTCACTTCATTACCCGAATCCTTAAATATTTTGATGTATCAATTCAAGAACCATCGTGTAGACCGTCTAAGGGTATAGGGGATGACGCTGTATTTGGCTTAAGTTTTGAGTTGAGTAATGGCACTTAGGTAAAATTCACTGAAAACAAGTTTACTTTTCTTGCTCCTAGTGATGATCGGCCACTCAACATTGTGGTTCCTGCTGATCAACTTCTTGTTTTCTCACTCTCATTTCGGGGCCAACATAGACGTCGAGATCCTCTCGTGATTGCTTCAGCTCCTGGTGCCTCTGCATCCGCTTCATCACCTCCACAGCCTCCTACCTCTGAAGAGGTTACTCTTCAGCAACTTATGGATGAGGTGCGAACACTCTCTGTGCGGAAGACTAAGTTTCAGCAGCAGCAGCAGCTCATTCATGGACAACGCCTCCTTTTTTAGCATTTCGGGATTCCATATTCATATCCTCCTTCATCACCACCATCGTCACCACCTCATTAGTCTCTTATACTTGTATTTGGACACAGCTACATATCATTTACTGCTTGATGTCCTTTTATTTTCGACTATATGGATGGTTACTATGCTTTTGGACTATGTATTTGTTTTAGATGACATGGATTTGTTTTTATTGTTTGTTATGGATTATATGGATTTCCTTATGCTTATGGATATTTTTGAACTAATGTGCTTGTATTGAGACATTGATGATTGATAGGGGGAGCTTTTATTCTTTTTAATGATGAAGGGGGAGAATAATATAATATGTGTTATAAAAATATGCATGTATGCAGGGGGAGTATGCATGTATGCAGGGGGAGTCTTTTAAATAATTTTCAAATCAGTTTTTTTTGTTTAACCTTGCATTGATTAAGGGGGAGTTTTTCATAACTAGATTAAATTTTTTATAATGTGTTTTGTCATCATAAAAAATGGGGAGATTGTTAGCCTATATGGTTATAAATATTTATTTTGATGATAATAAACCACATGTGTTGGTTAAACAAAGATTTATGTAGTGTACTTTTATAATAAGAAAATGATTTTATGGAGTTGAGTAGTTTTTCAAGTTATGGACTAAAATGAAAGAATTTTACAATCTTTGATTTTAATATTGTTTTGAATTTCGAATTTGGGCCCATATAAATATATTTAAATCTTTGGCCATTCTATAATTTCACATAGTTTGGGCGATATTCTAATTTCAAAATATTTTGGGATTGACAAAGCATTATTTAGAAATTCTGAAATTGGACCTATTTGAAAACTTTCATAACATTTTAGGTTATAATACAATTTTATAAAATTTTAGGGTCAAACTATAATTTTAGAAAATATTTCACTGTAGCAGTTACTGTAGCAAGTGACTATCCGAATTTTGGGCAGTAAGCTTCTGAAGCATAAACGGCTATTCGGATATCGTAAGCGGCATACCGAATGTTCTAAAATTCAAATTTTTGCCTTAACGGTAACATGCAAGCGGCTAACCGGATTCCATATATGGTAAGCCGGTTATGACCAAAATGTGCATAACGGCTAATTTTTGAGCTCAAACTATATAAACTCAAATCAAATTCATTTTCCAGCCCTCTTGCAAGCAAAATCAAAAAGCACACAACGTTCATTGAGCTCTCATTTCGCAAATCATAAAACCTTGAATCATCTTTTGTTCTTCAATTTATATATCTACTTTTTAAGAGAGTTTTTATTGTAATCTTCAATTCCGCATCTTAATTGTGAGTGTTTGAGTGTGTGAAACACTTGAGTGAAAAGATTGGAAGATAATCTCTTTGTTGTAAAGGTTCATTGACACCTTAAAGTCAATTATAACCATTTGAAGCCTTGGAAGGCTTGCATAGTGAAATCCTCAAGCTTGAATTGCTTGGAGGCGTGGACGTAAGCGGGGATTGCCAAACCACGTAAAAAATTCGTGTGCTTATTTCTCTTCTCTCTTACTCATTTGTTATTGTGCTTTTATTGAACTTATTGCTTTCGAATTTATTAAGGCGTCAGATTGGATTATTGTGTGGTTCTGTTAGGATAATTTTTAAAAATATCAATTCACCCTCCCCCCCTCTTAGGTTGCACACTTGTATTTCACAAAGTATTGTTCATCCTTTCAACTATGTTCATTGGGAAAATCATTAAATTTCTTGTTACAAAGCTCCAAACCATTATAAGTTCTAAGCCTTTTGACCTTTCTATTTATTTTAAGTCTGTACCAATGCCTTCTAAGCTTTAATTTGATCAAATACATCATCCTTGTTTTTGAACAAATATGCCTAAACCATTCTAGAAAAGTCATCAATTAGAGATAAGAAATGTCTTGCCCCCACCTAAAGAAGTTGTTTGTACTCGCCCCCATATATCATCATGGATGTAATCTAGAGTTCCCTTTGAGTTATAGACACCAGTACTGAATTTCACCCTTGAAGACTTGCCTAGGACATATTCTTTACAAAACCTCAAAGACTCTATCTTATCCACTCCTAAAACCCCTTGTTTTGAAAATTCATTTAAGTCTCTTTCACTTATATGGCCTAATCTCATATGCCATAACATGGTTTTGTCTAAATTCTAGTTTAACAGTCTAAATCACATGTAACAATTGAACCTTCAAGTAAATACAAGCCATTGATCTTGCTACCCTTCTTTACCACCATTGACATTTTTATACCTTTTAAGGTGCTTGATTCAAGTTTAACTAAACGTCCCATTTTATCAAGCATCCCAAGAGAAATAAGGTTTCTTTTTAAATCGAACAATGTTTGACGTCTCTTAACTCCTTAATTGTGCTATCAAACATTTTCAGCCTGATCAAGCCTCTACCAACTACCTTACAACTAGTATCATTACCTACTATAACTAACGCACTATCATAAGCTTTATAGTTCATGAATAAACTTTTGTTAGGATATATACAGAAGAAACAACCTAAATTTAGAATCCAATTACCTTTGGATTGGCCATCAATATAAATCAAAACTCTAACTAAGCCATAGCCATCAAATTCCTCAATATCTTATGTAACAGCAGCATTTCCATTCTTTTCTTTTGTGTCTTTATTCTTGTTTTTTCTCTTATTGCAGTCTTTTTTGAAATGATCTTCCTTGTGGCAATGGAAGCATTTAAATTCGTTGGCGTTGACTTGGATCTTATCTTCTTTCCTTTTCCCCCCTTCTCTTTTCTAGGCCTTCCCCCTGCTGTCAAGCCTTCTCCATCTCTTTTCTCTTTCTTTTTTGCAGCCTTGGAACTCGAAGTCTCTTTTACATCTACCATGGTAAGGGTTTGTCTCCCATACATAAGTGTGTCAACCAAATGTTCATAGGAACTTGGCATTGAACACAGCAAGATCATGGCTTTGTCTCAATCACTAATTTTCACACTAATGTCTTCAAGATCTAAGATGATCTTGTTGAAGGCATCAATATGGTCAATGATTGATTATCTTTCTTCTATTTGTAGAGTATAAGGCTTTTTCTTTTTTGCTAATCTCTTAGTTATTGATTTTTTTATTTATAAATCTTCAAGCTTCTTCCATGGACTTATTGTTGTTTTTTCGCCACCAACCTCTTTAAGTACAGCATCTCTAAGACTCAGAATTGTAGCACTGTTTGGTCTATTAAGCACATCAGGCAAATCTTCATCAGCAATCTTTCCCGGGTTCTTCGATGATAAAGCCTGTCTAAGTGCCACATCCAACCCTTGATGCACTAACAAGGCTCTCATCTTGAGCCTCTATGGGTGAAAATCATTTTCACTTGTAAACGTCTCTACCTTAAGCTTGGGTGAAGCCATTTTGAGATCAAAAATTCAGAGAATGACTCTTATACCAATCTATTAAATCTAAACTAACCAAGAAACCAATTTGGATTCCCTAAGATCCACTTTTTATGCCCTATAATCTCAAATAATGATTTAATGAACACAAGCTCAACTATGATTAAACAACCAATTACAATCTCAACAAAGAATTAAAATAAAAAGAATCAATTACATACACACTTGACACCAAGAATTATAGTGTTTCGGCCACAAAGTGAGCCTACATCTACTGTGAATGAGAAGAAAATTTTCATTATTAGAGCTTTTACAAGATATAGGGTTCTCAAGAAAGTGTAACTAAATCTCTATATATACATATCTAATCCAAAGCCTTCTATAAGGAGTAATGTATCTAGAAAGACCTTGCATTAATCAATTACTAACGTTTTCTAGGTTTGTTCTAAAGAAACCCAAAACTTGCCCGCATGTATAACGGTTTTAACAGCCTTTCAAATCCCCGTTGAACACTTGTCATGGCTTTACAAGATCTTATATACAAAACATCATGCATTGCTGCTGTTTTGAGTAAGTGATGCAAACGTGTATTACTTATTCATTCAGCATATGTTATAATGATGTCACACAGCTCTTTGAACTTATATAACTGACATGTCGTCCATACACAATCGATATGTCATGTATTATCACAAAATGCATCTAACTTGTCACACTCATACTAAAATCCAGGTTTAAGCTTCATCTTTAACACAATTGAACATAAAATTTTTCAATTTACATTAAAATTAGTGAGACGTAAATTTCAAGAGGCAATTTTTTAAAAAATTATAGCTTTGTTTATCATTAGCTACTGAACATTAAAATTTTACAATTTATATATGATAATAATCACAATATGAAGAAATACCATAAAATTTTCAAAACACAAAACTCGAGTTGTCAAGTTAGAGAATTCAAGTTGCTGCGTTGTGGAGCTTGGAGGTAAAGAACTTGGTGATGGACTGTAACACCCTAGGCAAATCTCACATCGGCAAAGTACGGGAGAGATGCTAGTTTTATAAGGGGTGATCAATACTTTAATTGGCAAGACGTGTTTTGGGTGTATGGGCGCCCCAGGAACAAAACTGTGCGGGCCTTGTTAAGGCCCAAAGCAGACAATATCTTACTATGTCTGGATTGGGTCATGACATTATGGTATTAGAGTAGCTCCATGTGTCCTCTTGAGCGATGGTGGGGCAAACCTCAGCGAGGACGCTAACTTCTCAAGGGGGTGTATGTAACACCTTAGGCAAATCCCACATCGACAAAGCACGGGAGAGATGCTGGGTTTATAAGGGGTAATCCACACCTTAATTGGCAAGACACGTTTTGAGCTGTATGGGCGCCCCAGAAACAAACTCATGCGGGCCTAGTCAAGGCCCAAAGCGAACAATATCTTGCTAGGTCTGGATTCGGTCATGACATTATGGTATCAGAGCGCCTCTGCGTTTCCTCTTGAGCGATGGTGAGGCAAATCTCAGCGAGGACGCTAAGTCTCCAAAGGGGGTGTATGCAACACCTTAGGCAAATCCCACATCGGCAAAGCACGGGAGAGATACTGGGTTTATAAGGGGTGATCCACACCTTAATTGGCAAAACGCGTTTTGGGGTGTATGGGCGCCCCAGAAACAAACCCGTGCGGGCCTAGTCAAGGCCCAAAGCGGACAATATCTTGCCAGGTCTGGGTTGGATAATGACATTATGGTATCAAAGCGACTCAGCGTGTCTTCTTGAGTAATGGTGGGGCAAACCTCAGCGAGGACGCTGAGTCCCCAATGGGGTGTATATAACACCCTAGTCGAATCCCACATCGGCAAAGCACAGGAGAGATGCTGGGCTTATAAGGGGTGATCTGCACTTTAATTGGCAAGACGCGTTTTTAGGTGTATGGGCGCCCCAGAAACAAACTCGTGCGGGCCTAGTCAAGGCCCAAAGCAGACAAGGCAAGATATTGTTTGCTTTGGGCCTTGACTAGGCCCGCATGGGTTTATTTATGGGGCGCCCATACACCCCAAAACGCGTCTTACCAATTAAGGTGTGGATCACTCCTTATAAACCCAGCATCTCTCCCGTGCTTTGCTGATGTGGGATTTGCCTAAGGTGTTACATGGACGATAGCCGCAAATCCGATAACAACATATTCGGTGGCTGCATTTGCAAATGATCGGCGATGGGTACATTATGTCCCTGTGTTAGCATCAATTTGCTTTGCAACTGAAACCTAACCTTTGAAACCCTATCTTGTGAGAAACCCAATCTATGAAGACTGAAAAGTAAAGACTAGAGAAGAAGAGAGTGAGAGCGTGATGCTGTAAAGTTTGAGTGAAGGCTCTATGTGTGTGTGTGTGTGTGTGTGTGTGTGTGTGTGTGTTTCACCCAAATCCTGATTTTGTTTTTCATTTTTTTTAGCCAGTTCCGATTAGATTTTTGGATCACCCGATCCGATCACAATCTGATTAGGTTGGTTAAATGATCCAGATAAGTTTAGGTTAATAACCTTATCTGTTCCAAACATGACATTTTTTAAATCGGTCAGGGCAGGTTATTTGTCCAACCTTAATGTTTATTGTATATTAATTTGGTGGGAGTCTTCGTCTGCCCAAGTCATAAATGTTTCATGGGCATTAATCTTAGGGATTGAGTATTGTTTTATTTAGACACTTTGTAACTTAACATTAATCTTTCTTTTCTTTTTCTCATTAATAAGTTTGGCGTTATTAATAAAAAAAAACCTTATCCTCGAGCTTATTCTATAGTAACCAAATTAGGAATATTCATGTGATACTAGAATTCATATATTTAACTTATTTATTTATATTTTTCAGTTATAGGCAAGAATTGTCTGCAACAGAAAATAAAACAAAATTAAAAAAAATAAAGTGATAAATGGATTAATTCGAGGTAAGTTAAATCTCTATGAATATACTTTTGATATTTCGAGATATCANAAAAAAAACCTTATCCTCGAGCTTATTCTATAGTAACCAAATTAGGAATATTCATGTGATACTAGAATTCATATATTTAACTTATTTATTTATATTTTTCAGTTATAGGCAAGAATTGTCTGCAACAGAAAATAAAACAAAATTAAAAAAAAATAAAGTGATAAATGGATTAATTCGAGGTAAGTTAAATCTCTATAAATATACTTTTGATACTTCGAGAGATCAAATACCTCCAAATACAATTATTCAATTACCAAATAAAATATTCAAGTTTTATATTATGGACGTTAATGCTAATTTAAATACTAGCTTACAGATAAAATTAAAAACTAAAGGATAGGAGTAAAACTAGACACTGCTTACCTAACCTAAGGCACATAATTAACTAACTAATAGCTTATTGAATCTAAGTACACATTATCACATTCAATAGGATAAATACAATTTAAAATAAATAGAAATATAAGATTGGAGATCATATAAATTTCACTTAAACTAAATTTTAACTTCAAATTATGACACTAAATATTTATGTTAAATTGAATAATGGAATGAGTAGATAACACATTAAATGCTACTACCAACTTTTAATTTTGGGTTAATTCTGAATTATTCCGTCGTAAATTGATTATCTTCAAATCACCCCTTAATTTTAAAAAGTCACAATTTATCACCCATATTTATTAAGAGACAAAAAAGTTTTCATCAATCTACCTTTATTTTTCCTTATCTTTTGAACCAAAAAATAATAATAATAACTTTGAGATTTTAAAAGTAATAGTGTTGATTTAAAGATAATCAATCCAGGAGAGATAATCTGAAATTTATCCTTAAATTTCACCATTTTATTGATAGGTAGATGAGAATTTTTATCCTTTTCGTAAACATATCATTACTCGTCAAATAATTACTAGTTTTCCCAAAAGTACAACTATTTTGCATGCCACATATGGACAATAGTTATTTATTGACAATAGTTATTCATTAGTAATTGCTATACCGTATACGGACAATAGATATTTACTATAGAAATTAATTTTGCATGGCCGAATTAATACAGCATCTGGCTCACTTACTCGCATTTTCTCTCCACCTTCACAAGGAAAGATGATTCCGTTTTCCAAACAACCCGTGCTGCTGCTGATACTACTCCTGCATGTACTGCTTGCCAGCATCAGCTCAACCTCAGGCTGGAGCGCAATGCCACCTCGAATAACAGTGATCGTCAACAACGATTTGGACAACCGCTTAGATCTTACCGTTCATTGTAAATCAAAGAACGACGATCTGGGTGAACGACATCTTCCTTATCACAACTCATTTCAGTTTTCGTTCCGGCCAAACTTTTGGGGTAGAACACTTTTCTTCTGCAGCATGCACTGGCCTCCTGAACATGAGATATATTGGTTTGATATATACGTGACAACCAGGGATTATCGTCTGTGTAAGGAGCGTTGTTCGTGGAATATAAAGCCTAGAGGTCCATGTTTGTTCAATGATAAAACTATGAAATTTGATATTTGTTTACCCTGGCTGGAAGGTTAAACGCATGCAATATCATATAATAAAGTGCTGCATTTTGTGAAATCAAGGTACATGCTGCCATGTTTGTCTTGTCACTGTTCCTTGTTCACATAAGAAAACCCGGGCACTGATATTCTAAATCATTCCCGTCATGCACAGACAATTCAACCAGATAATAAGATAAATCGATATGTGATATACATCTACGTTGTCAAGCTGTAATCAAAAGATAGCGTAGTCTAGTATTTGATAGACGAATCATCCTTCAATTCGACTAATTTAATGCAATTCAGGACGCTGAAGATATATGTGCAGTGATATTGCCAACTGTACACCAATGTTGCTGTACTTTATTGAGTGCAAAGGGATTTACGGAATCAGCAAAGAGCATCAATTATATTTGCTCATGGATAAATGTACATGATCTCATCAACTGGCTATTGCAAATAATGTGAGGAAGAATCGGCACCAATTAAAACCATTTTGGTTAATAAAATCCGCAAAATGGTTACCTAGTTTCATGAATCTGAGGAAGATCGTAAGTTGGAGAAGAATTAAATCTGCCTTCTCGCTCATTAGACTCAATAACCATTGACACAACTTCCCGCATTGAGGGTCTATCAAAAGGAGAAATGCTTGTGCACATCAAAGCAACTTTTAAGACAAGAATCATGTGGTCAACTGTACTTTTATCTTCAAGATTTAATCGCCTATCGAATATCCCAGCAGTCAAAGAATGGTCCCGAATATAATTCCTCACCCAAGTAGCAAGATCACCTCCATCATCTAATGGCTGTACAGGAGTTCTTCCAGTTAGCAACTCCAACAGTACGACACCATAGCTGTAGATGTCACATTTTTCCGTAACCTTCATAGTGTATGCATATTCTGACATCAAATGGGAAAAAAAATGTCATTAATCGCTTGAAAGCAATGAAGAGAGAGAGAGAGAGAGAGAGAGAGAGAGCTGTGTATTTTATGTCTGTGCCAAAATATATTTATATATGTATTAAAGGTTACATTGCCTGATGAAATGAATATCGGTATTTTTTTCACATTGAAACTAGTAACAGAATACTTAGAATTTTAAAGGATTAAAACAATAAAAGTCAACATTTTAAAAATGTCAAAACTGATGGGAAAAGAATTTCCGAAATATGACTTTCCATGCTTGTGCTCATTTTTTGTGCTATTTTGCTATATGTAGTCATTGATAAATCTAAGAGCTCTACCATGTTACCAAGTATTTCTTCAAAATGTGAGCACAATAGAAAACAATATGTACTTCTCTTGGAATACTAAACGGAATAGAAAGTAAAATTCATGACAATCCCATAACTTCAATATCCTAAATATAGCACTTGAACACAAATTCACGCCATTCAAATTCAGCAGGGGCAACAGGGTCAACAGAATTGAAGAACAAAACATTAAAACTGAGAAAGATGATTTCGTTAGCCCTGCATCTGGATGGTGACATATGTCATTCTGGGCAAGCCTGTCAGTTTTTTTTTCTTATGTCATATGAACAAACATACAAGGAGCATTTAGCATTTTTAATCAATGGTTTGCATAACAAGCAGCAGGAATAAAATACGTCTCAGCCACACATGGCCTATGTAAGATACTCCCATTACATTCTTGGCAACAATCACTAAGCCCATCATATATGGCCACTCGATGAATCTGCCCACTCCATTTATGGTGTACGTTATTAATAGATATATTTTTATATAACATTTAATGGACATAATTATTAAGGAGGGATATGTCTCTTGATGTAAGTTAACACAACTTAAATAAAATAACACTACTTTCTTAAGGGACATGACTAATCACGAAGAGACCCAACTTCACTTATAACTTAAGATTCATGTACTATGAGAAAGTTTGATTAACAGACATCAATAGATATAAATAAACCTTATTATACATATTTCATGTCATTCACAATTATGAGTTTAAGATATTGAGATTTCTTATAAACTCATTTGTCTCAATAACTTCTAGTTATAAGTGATTTTCAGTTTGACAACAATTTTCTTAAGCTTACTTCCACAACGACCAACAATAGTATTAGAGCAAGGTTAATCTTCTATTTTAGTTTAAAAGCCAAAATAGAAGTTATTTTTGAAGTAATCCAATGTGTCTAATACCTACAATAAGACGTGTTAGAAGAACTATTCCAAGAGGTTATGTCCAAAAAGAATTCGCAATCGAAGAAGTATTGTTCAACGGTATTGATTATCAAGAAGAAGACAGCGTCTATGAGAATGATATTCAGATACTCGAAGAAGAATTTTTTTAAGTGTCCAAGTGCTACTAGAAATCATTGACGTAATCAACCTATCCGTGAAATACTTCCAGAGAGCATTGAATTATATATTAAGGTCTGATTTTGTATTTTATTTACATATTATTTAGACACAATGTTTAGTACAAGATCTATCGATGCTAACAAAATAGAAAAAGTCAAATGGGTCTAATTATAATATTTGGAAATGAAGAGTGTCCTACATTTTAATTCAAGATAAAACATGTTATGCCATTACTAGTGATATTCTAAATAATATAAATGATATTTCACTAATCATCGAAATAAACAGGAGGAAGATAATACAATTGTAAAAGCTACAATTTTAAGCCATATAGAAGTAGAACTTATTCCTTTATTTGAAGATCATAAGACTACAAAAGAAATGATAAAAGCCTTAGAAGTTTAATATAGTGTTAAATCTGAAACTCATGTATAATTATTGCTTGAAGAATTTAATGGAATATACATAGAAGAAGGATATGATGTGGTTATCCATGTCAATAATATGGCACTATTAGCTAAGAAATTATCATTTTTAAGTAATACAACTATTGATAAAATGCAAGTTTCCACAGTTCTTAATAGCTTATAAGCATCATGGGATTCGATTATTACATATTTAAATTGTTCGTGTCAAGTTTTGACTATGACATTTTAGCACCAATTTTGGCACAGGAAGAAGAAAAAATGAATTACCGAAAATGCCCAAATTTGATGATGATGGAGAATTCTTCTAAGCCTTCTAAGAGGTTTAAGAACAAGAGAAAGGAAAGAAGAAAAATAAGAAAGGTAAGTGGGTTAGGCGTGGGCGTTCGGTTCGGGTTGACCTTTAAAATCCGAACGGGTTTAAAATTTAAACTCATTCGGTTTTGATTTCTTTTCGGGTTTGAAACCCGATCCGGTTAGCGGTAAAAAAAAATTAAAAAAAAAAAGAAAATATGTATATATGTATGAAAGGAGAGAAACGGCAAAATCTGAAGATTATAAATAAAATCCCTAAATCCTAAATTCCTTTTCTGCTCCACGCCGCCTGCAGTAGCCATGCACAACCCTAAGTCGGCGAGCCCAGCACACTACAAAGCTCAGACACAGTAAATCTTACTCACACACAGCCACACGACGCCGCTGCTGTCAGTTCCATTCACATGCACCGGCGTTGCAGCTTCTAGCCGTTCCTTGAGCTGCTGTTAATTTCGTTCAGGTGTACCACTGTCAGTTTCAATCCAGCTACTGCCGTCGTTGGGTCGTTGCCTTCTCCTCCATTCCCTGTCGTTAGCCGCACAAGGTGATGACCTTAAGGTTACGTTTGCGATTTGGTGATGAATAGGATGTGGGAGATTGTTAATTTAATTCAGTATGTTTTTTGGGATCATATGCATTATGCCATACAAATGTAGTTATTGTATAATGGCATTAGCTATTTTTTTTTTTGGAACTCAATCGGGCATGATAGTGCGAGGACATCTAGAGATTGTAAATTGAAAAATAAACAATCGAGAGTTATTGAAATGTTGAGTATGTAGTTGATATTTGTCTTATTCTTCATTGATCTGGCCTGGGATTTAAGTGGCTGGTTACTGTCAATTTTTAGAGAATAGAACTGTTGTAATCTGAATTGAACCCAAACCGAAATTGAGACCCGAATTTTCAAACCGAACCAATCTGAAATGTGAATCCAAATCAAACCGAACCGAAATAATTTCGGTTCAGTTTGGTTTGGGTTCGTGTTTTAAACCCGATTGGGATGAATTCTCCAACTTGATTGGGTTGCAACCCAAACTGAAATCCGAACAACCTAAACCGAAACCCGATTTACCACCCCTATAAGTGGCCACAGAAAAGCAAGAAAAATGAACGTTTCAAATGTGGCCAAGTTGGACGTTTTAAAAAAGTTTGTCCAAAGATGAAAAGGATTGCAAAAGTTGAGCATGTAATGAAAGAGGTCTCAAAAGCTTTGATAATGGAGCCTACTTCAAATCATTGGTTGACAGACTCCAGAGTTACCCATCATGTGGGAAAATCTAAAGATGGCTTCCTCCCTTTCAAAGAGCCAGCGCGTGATTATTTTTGGGAAATAACATATGAAGTAATGTATTGGGTGTTGAGAGTTAGACAATATGTAATGACAAGTCTAATATTATAATAAGTGATGCATTGTATATGCCAAGTGTTAAGCGTAATCTGACGTCAATATGTGAGTTAGATAAAAAAGGATTTGACATTATATTCAAGTCTGAATAGGTGATTGTTAGAAGAAAATGTTGAGTTTATGCAAGAGCTTATAAGATAGATGGCATTTATTATATTATAATTGACGATACTAATAAAATAATTAATTCTTCTTATGTGCTTGATTCTAAGTTTAATAAAATTGATTTATATGTTTGGCACCTTAGATTAGGACATATAAATAAAAATAAAATGAAAAGAATACATGAAAACGGTATAATACCTAACATGCAGGATATAAATTTTAAAATATGTCCAGTCTGCGTACAAGAAAAGTTGTCTAGGAAATCATTTACTAAACATTGGCATTCATTTGAATTAGTAGAAGTAATCCATATGGACATTTGTGAACCTTTAAGAGTAAAAACACATAGAGGAATGGATTGTTTTATTGATTTTATTGAGGGTTACTTTAGACATCAATAAGTTTATGTCAGTGAACATAAATCTAAGGCACTAGAGAAATTCAAATAATATAAAAAGGAAGTAGAAACTCAATTGGATAGAAAAATTAAATTTTTAAATAGTGATAAAGGTGGGGAGTTTATTTTAGATCTTTTTTAGAATTTTTGTAAAGAACGTGGCATAAAGCATCTAAATACAATAAAATGGCGTTGAAACAAAAAATAAGATATTGATGAGAATGACAAATTTATGATATTCCATCCTACTTTACCATTAATCTTTTTGGGAAAGGCTCTTAGTACAGCAGTGTATATTTTAAATAGAGTCACCACAAATTTAAAAGGATTTCTTCCTTTTGAGTATTGGATTGGTAGGACAACTAATTGTCTAACTTAAGGATTTGGTGCTCCAAAGCTTTTATCTTAAAACTTAAACCTTTTAGAAATGAGCTTGAAAATAAAACTTATGAATATAAATTTATTAGATACCTAGATAATAACTCAGGATATAGATTTTGTCATAACGAAAAAAAAAATCATTGAGCATGCATTTAGAGTGTGTTTAGCACACTATGTTATATTATGCTATATTGTATTATTTTAATGTACGTATATTATATTATGTTGTATTACGTTAGCATTGTATTATAATAATACTGCATAATGTTCGTTGTTATATTGTATTGTATTACTTTTTAGTTATATTATGTTTGATGTTGCACTTTACCGTATTGATTTCTTTGATAATTAATTTAAAATATATATTTAGAAAATAATCCCAGAATATTTATAAAATACTAAATATAAAAATCTTAAGTTCTAAAAATTAAACATTATTTTTTTAGTATAAATGTAAAAAATTGAAATTAATGTCACACAAATAACACTTGTTTCAACGTTTATTAAAAAATAATAAATATTTTAAAAATAAAAAACACAAGCAACACTCCAACTCTGTTAAAATTAATAAGTTTGAATACTAAAAATTAAATTGATGACTCTACCTTCTATTAGTTGATTTATAATTTTTATAAAAAATAATTTTATATACAAGTTTTAATGGAAAAAAATGCTAAGATTTGTCTTTTTAAAACAAAATTCTAAGCTCAAATTTAATTACCAATAATGGTTGCACAACAAATCTGATCAGACCAAAAATAAAAATTTAATTCCCATAGCTAAATAAAATAAAAATTTGGGTAAGGCATTAATTTTATTTCGATTATTTAAATCTCATCTATCAATGTCTACTTCAACCAATCCACAAAACTAAAAACCCTTGAGTCAAACCGAGAAAAGAACTCGACGGCAGCTCTTAGCGGTTATATTAAGATGTTGAAGAAATGAAAGAGTAGAAGACAAACAAGAAACACAGAAAATTAAAAATAAAAGAAAATTGAGAGAAAGATACAGAGAAGATAAATAAGAAGAGGGGAAAAAAATAAAAGACGAAAGAAAGAGATAAACAAAGAAGACGAAGAAAAAGAGGAGAAAATGAACTAATGCAATGCGGTATAAACTCCAGTCCAACTCGAGTTTCCTTATGCGGGCTTTCCCATATTATTTTTTTTCTTATGCAATATAGGGTAAGTGCCAAACATTATATTGTAATATTTTAATGCAATGCAAACCTCTAGTTCACCATAATGAGGCATGCCAAACACATCCTTAATTGTTTCATTATACATTATGTGCAGGCAATAGTGCAGAGTAGAGCATATTTAATTAATAAAGACTATGTAGACACATGCATACCTAATTAGATGGTATACAACTATCTATAAATCAAAATAAGAAAGTTGGTCTATGTTGAGTCACATTTGGTGGTGGACAGAGTTCTTTGGGATACATATTTGTAAATGGGAGTGGAGAGCCGAAGACTAGTAGTACATGTATTACAACATGAAAGCACTTTCGCGACTTTGTGATCAATGCGCTACTTATGTTGCCAAGTAAATTATAGCCTACAATTGTGTGGTAATATATGAGTAATTTATCAGTATTTTTGCTTTCAAATATCCAAGACTTATTTTCCGATATACTAATTGATTTTATGTATTTATAGGTGGGAAAAAAAATGAAGTCGAGGGAAAAAATGTACTTATGTTTTTCTTTTTTATTAATTTATTTTTATTATTGTTGTTGTTGTTGTTATGGTTATCATTATTATTATTACTGCAATAAATATTTTTGAAAAGCTACAATATAAAAATAAATATTCATCAAGCAATTGCAATACTCATATATAAATTTGGTACATGACAAACAATACTAAAAGAAATTCTTTGTGTTTACAATTTCCAAATTAAAGTAACTAGATATCTATAACTCTTTTTTTGTAAAAGAAAAATATTGCATTCTTTACAAGAACAACAAAATGCAGCTGGCTATCCAGTTGGCTACTCCAATAATCATGCCAAAACCAGAGGGAGTTGGAGAGTGAAACCTTTTGATGAACCTTCCTTAATTACAATATGAAAATAATTGAAATAATTTCATAAATCTTTTTAATATCTTATTTGAAAAAAGGACAATAACGAAGATGTAGATAAAAAAAATTAATGATATTCATTTACTAACCTCGCAAAGTCATTGTGCTACAAAATTTAATAAAACATATTCTGCCATATGTATTCTGCCCACTCCACTCTTACTTTATTAATATTCTTTTGGATAAAACTATCTCGTCCAACAAACTACATATCATGCACAAAATAGTCAACATTAATACATGCATCAACCTTGAGAAATCAATAAATTTTAAAAGGATCGGGAGATGACTGCCAAGTTTTTTTATTGAATCATCCTATTTTAAATTATTTCCTTTATAAATCTCATGATATAATATCCACATTCCACATATGTAATTTGTTTAGGACACCACACATAAATTTTGAACTAATTAATGTCATCTGCATATGTAAATAAATTTAAATTGAACATATATATACACAATTTCATATACCTTAACCCTTTTCCATAGAAAGGATTTTCGATTCGCATTTCTCATTTTCGCTACAAAAATCTTGAAAGCACTTAAGATACATAATTAAATACACATTTAGTCATACATTTTTTAATATATTCATTATAATTGACAAAAATGACAATAACTTACAGTGATACAAAGTTCATCAAATCAGGGCGAGGTTTATGACCGAGTGAATAAAAAATATATGACATAAATTTGTGCGGATCCACAACAATCAACATCCAATGTTTGCTATATATAATGATAAATATCAGCCTTGCATATTTTTGTAAAAGAAAAAGAAAATAAACTCCAAATGCTATATGCAAGTAAGAAAATAACAACCCTAGTATTGTAAGGAAATATCAGAAGCTGTTCTGGATCAAGTATTTCCATTCTTGATACCATTGCACGAGCTCTAGTCTCATCACTATTTCTAGTTTCATCACAAAAGATTGAAGGATTACCAAATTTGTAAATATGTTCCAGTTATGAACCTTTAAGACCTCGTAAAGATGCCTACAGAAAACAAGTAATAATTACTTCACTGCATAAATAAAAATTATAACTAATTATTTTGCTAAGAAAATAAGTAACTTAATTAAATTACTTCATGTAACAAGTTATTGTTGTGACCCTAATCTTTTCCATGCTACAAAATTGTACAATGTCGTCAATTAATAAATATATTTCAGCTTGTTCATTGTCGAAGATCCCAGGATAAATTTTAATCAATAATGTTTCGGTCAACATTCGGTGAGCATACTTGCAAAGGGCATCTTGCTAGCACTTTGTATTCCTGCACATTCTTAATAGATTTCTTTATGTAAATAAAATAATAAAAAATATTATTATTATCAATTTGAGACATATCAAAAGCAAACAATTAATTATAGATATATACCTCAAAATCATTCAAGATGACAAATTGTTTAGGCCAAGCAACATGGGATCCAATGGCATGGCTAACAAGAACTAACTCATCCCCGACAAGCCTTGGTAAAAATGCATCCCCTTTAGTTGCAATATAAATAGCCACACGAACATCCATGACAGCCAATGGTACTCCATGCACAATCGCATTAAAATCATTGTTTTCCAACATTGTACCTTTGGCAACAATATTATTTATGCTGCCCACAGCTAACTTACATGATTTGCCCTGCATTATCTATGAGTAAAGTATTAATCATAGCATTATAAGTGATTAAAATTTAAAATTTGAGATTTACAATTCAAAAAATAAAACTGCTCTTATTTTTCATATATACTTGTTTCTTTTTTAAGCACTCATTTTGCATATATACTTGCTTCTTATTGGAGCACTTTTTCTTCATTCTTGGTTCTTCCGAGGAACTGTCCTTCTTTGAGGGAACTTTTGGTGATCGGATCAGTAGGATTGTAACGACCCGCCCTCAGCTCCACAGGGCAATTCTAATTGCGGTTCCAATATTTATACTTACAAAAATAGTTCTAATCCTTTTACAATCCATAAAAATTCAAGCCTCGATATATAGATGTATGTTAGACAAACTGCAATAGAATTATTTAAAATTTATGCCAAACCATCTACCGTCCTCAATTCAAGTCTTCCTCGTCACTCATCATGAATCAATCCTGATTTATGGGAACTGAATCATAATAAACTATAATGAGTACGAAACTCAGTAAGCAAACCATTTTTTCATATACTAAATACATACATACATATATAGAATGCAAATGGATGACATGCCATGGTATTCAAAAACATGTAAAACAAATCATCGAAATCTCATTCTGTCATTCTCAAACTTTTGAATCCTCTTTCAAATCACTTACTTCAACTTGAGCTACCTTCATTCAATTATTGCCTAGTAGGACACTCCTTTAACTTTCATACACTTTGGGCTTCACGTCAACACGTCCCTCGCCCAATTATCTCATAACCATATATAACATCCAGAGTATCCTCCATTAAGCTAGTAACGAATTCAAGTATCCAAGCCAAAATTGTAAAACATTCTTTCTTTCTTCAAATTCTCTTTGCTAAAATCCACTTTCTCATTTTATAGAAAACATAATGCATTTTCGTGCTCCTGCCAATGAAATTTCACACATATGTATGCCCATATCCATAAACACACATAACACATAACAACACATCCTATCAACACATCATATAAACACACAAGCAAAGCATATCAATTCATATCCATATATATCAAAATAGACGTTTCAAACATGTCAAACATATATATTGTTTATTTTGATTCATTCGTAAATCTAGTTTACTTACCTCCTGGCATCCTCGAGTAACAAATGCATATCGATATCATCGGCCTAAAATGAATAAAAATACTCTCATAAGATAAAATCAAAGTATAATTATAAACTCCAATATTCTCAAATTTTTCAATATATAATCACATTCCAAACTTAACCTCAAATAATCTCAATTTAAATCATAAATCACCAAAATACTCATAATTTCTAAAATCATGAAATAACCCTCAAATTCTATAGAATTACTAAAATGCCCTTGAATTCAAAATTAACAAAATATCCTAAAATCATAATTTACCAAATTAACCTCAAAATCATAAATTACCAACTTATCCTCCATTTCAGCAATTACCAAAACACCTATAAAATCTAAAAGTACAAAAGTGCCCTCAGAGTGCGAAATTACTGAAATGCCATTACCGGTCAACGATCACCAGATTTCAACCAACAGCGACAGGAAATTACTTACCCTCAATTTCAGCAATTTCTAAAACACCCAAAAAATCTAAAATTACAAAATTACCCTCAAAGTGTGAAATTACTAAAATGCCATTACCGATCAACGGTCACTGAAATTCAACCAACGGCAACGGGAAGCTCAAAACTGAAAATTCAAGCCACGTTGAGTCCAATGGTGGCGGTGGTGACCCCCCATGCAATGCGATGGCATTGGAATTTAACTTAGAAACCATGAATACTCAAGTGGCCGATCGGTGGCAAAACGACATCCCCGACGGCAGTGGATGGTCGGAAATGGTAGAGGGCATAGTGAGAAACAAAACCCAAGTGGTGGCATCACTGAAAACTAGCTTTCGCGTCTTTTCATGGCTTCGATCGGTGGTTTTCCGGACGTTTTCTAGCGACGAGGATGGCATGGAGATGACCAGTGGCTCAAGAGCTTCCAATCGGTACCAACCTTGGCCGGAGTGATGGCTGGAAATGGGAGATTCGGCTGGGTCACGTTTGCGGGCACGAGTCGACCCGGTTCTCTTTCCCCTCTCTCTCCTCTGAGCTTTTCTTCATTTTTTTCTCTCTCTCTCTCTATTTATAAGGGTGTGGGCTATTACAAGGAATTCATTCCTTTAGAATTCTTTAAAAAAAATGCATCATTTGTTCTTGTACAATCTTCCCATATTTTTCTTTAACAGAAATATTTCTTATGAAAATTTCTCATAATTTTCCTCTAATTGAACTATGCACTCTTGTTACTCATTGTTGGATGGGAAGCTTCATTTTTTCCTTCCAAAGTATGAAAAAGCTAGGGCAAAACATCCTCTGGTTCTTACTCGACCTGAACTTTCAAGGATTCCTAAAGTTATTTTTAGAATATCATTCCTACAGCCAATAGATATAACCACCTTCTCACTTTTCTTTGTTATCTCATCCTACATTTGAATAATAACAAAAAATCAGCAACTTTTTAGTTCATATGTTAAATTATTCAAAAGTCATATAATTATAAAACTTACTATCTCATCAGCCTTTTCTCTAACAACCTCACTCTTGTATCTACCTTCCTTATTTTTGCGTGCTACTTTCCAAAGGTAGAGCGACTAATTTTTTCATTGTTTCCAGCAACTTGTTGTTATATATAAATTAAAATGTATAGAAGTGATTAATTTAGGTGATAGATTGAAAAGTAAAGTTATATATACATACCAGTTCATCCTCTAATCCCACATAGCCTTTCTTTAAAAAGCCATGATTGTATATATTCTTTGCCCTTCTTTCTCTATATATTTGGCCAATTTCCTTCATTCAATAATCAAGGTAAGTACACAAACAATGATAAACATACATTTAACTCAAAAGTTAGTCAATACTTCAAATGCGCTAAAGGTTCGATAACATACAAAAATTTCCCAATCTTCTTGCTCAATAAAATCATACATTTTAGGTGGGCACTTTAGTGCCACTAGCTTATCTTTACACCTCTTGATGTATTTAGTGGTGAGCCTATTCATGAAGGTTCTCCATTTATTCGCAGATGAAGATAAGAATTTTCCTTGAAGCTCATTATCCACCTCAAAAGAGAACTGTAATATGCATAGCATGTTTAAAAATAATTTTGTAAATTAAATAAATGTGTACTAGTTTAAGAAAAAGGCCATAAACACATACTTTTATGCATTCCCATATCTTTTCTCCAGACTCTGATGGCACTTTGCTCCAATCTTCATAAGAAATTCGAACCATGGTACGTGCCAAGACACCCAAAAAGCTAAACAATTGTGGTGCCACCTTGTCATGTGGCAATCTTCTTTTATTATACTAAACTATAAGCTTCTGTCCATGGTTTCTATTTCTAACTAGTTGAGGTAAATTCATTCGACCTTTACTTTTCTTTTTCTGACAATTGAACTCAGTTCTATAGCAATGTTTTATAACCTACTGCAAAATAACTGGAAAAAAAAGAAAAAGAATTCATCAAAATTTAATAAAAGGCTAATAGGTCATGTAAGTTAAATAAATGCTAGTGCATTAAAATAATGATTTAGTACATCAACTATGTAGAAAAAAGACTTATGTCTTTTTTTCTAATCAATGTTTTCAACCAATGTTTCTTCATTGATATTAGTTCTTATGTAAGCTAAATTATCATCACTTATTTTATCAAATGACTCAACAGATGGCATCAAATTGCTAGAATTTTAATGTTCTAACATAATGTCACCTAGATCTTCTCTTGAATCATCTGTATATTCTCTACGTGCATCCACTATCACAACAGACCACTTTAGATCTACTTGATCTTCAACATAAAATACTTTTATTAGTTGAAAAGCCAAAATAAAACAATCATCTTTATGGCCTATCCTATTAAGGTTTACCAACATAGCCCTAGCTCATCTCTTTTTATCCCATGATTGTTTTCAACGCAATCACACTTAAATATAAGAATCTTCAACTTATTGTGATCAAGCTCCTATATCTCTTGTATAACTCTATAAAATGACATATGTGCCACCACAGGATTCTTAACTTTAGCACTTCAAATCTGAAATGAGTTTGCCTCTAAATAGACTCCACTATTCTGTACAACTCGTAAGTCATCACATTCTTTGGAATGAAAACGATAACTATAAATTTCATACCCTGGGTACTTTATCACTTCAGGGCAAGGTCTATGTGCAATCCAACTTAAGGCTTCTGAGATATTGTTCCNATGATATATACATATGTCCTTTTCAACTTATCAAGTACTGAAGTTTATGATAACTTTCTTTTATATTAAAAAAATATATTGATACAAAATTTTAAAAAATAAATAAATAAACAAGTAGTATATATATATATATATATATATATATATATATAATACATAAATATCTTAGAATAATAAAAAAAATGTTTATACATGAACTATATAGCTAATTACTTTCTAACGCAACCAATATATGAAAGTCTTATTATATTCATCCTATAGCCACTTTTTCTTCTTTGGCTTTGCAGGATATTTCTCCTTCAAGAACTCCATATGCTCTCTAGGACATCAAAGATGAAATAAAAATGATTATAAATATTATAGAAAATATAACTAATATATATAAGAAAAAGAAAATAGTTACTAACATGATAAGGCTTAACTTCATTTGTATTTTCCAGTACATATCTATATGCCTGCACCTACAGTTTACAATCTATTCTAATAACACATCCTCCTAGTAAAGGTACTCCAACATAAGAACTATACTTTTTAGGTGGAATGTCAATTGCATCAACTTCAGATAAGTATTCTATGAAGAACTCAACAACCTCTTTAGTTATATATGATTCAGCAATGCAACCATTTGGTTTATCCTGATCTCATATATAATCCTTCAATATTTTCATTTCCCTCTCAAATGGATACATCCATTGGAGGTAAATAGCTCCACAGAGTTTGACTTCTCTAACAAGGTGCACTAGTAAGTGAATCATAATACCAAAGAAAGCTATGAAGTAATATTTCTCTAACAAGCATATAGTATTCACCAAATCTACTTGCATTTGATCCAATTTTGACACTTCCACTACTTTGCTACATAGGTTACTAAAAAAAGCACAAAACCATAACATATCTAACATGTTTTGGTAATAAGGATCGTATTGCTAAAGGAAGCAATTGTTGCATCAAAGCATGACTATCATGGGATTTCAAGCCATCAAGTTTCAAATCTTGTAATGAGATTATATTTCTAAAATTTGAACAATATCCATCAGGAACCTTAAGTTCAAACAATGTCTTACAAATTTTTTTCTTTTCTTCCCTTGACAAAGTATAATATGCAAGAGGTGATTTTATTTCATTTTGGCCAACTCTTGGTAGTAATTCTTTCCTTACACCCATTTCATCTAGATCTATACAAGCTGCAAAACCATCTTTTGACTTCCTTGGAATGTCAAGTAAAGCGCTCACAAAGTTTTTAGACACATTCTTTTGAATATGCATAACATCAATGGTGTGATCTAACAGTAACACCAAATTTCATAATTTAAATTATAGAAATTTGACTTTTATTAGAAAACATATACGGTTATAACCCTTATTAATAAGGATGTTAAAATTATAAATAGGGTTATTCATGGGGCAATTTTGGAAAAGGCTTATTTTTCAAAATTTAATAGGGTTTCTTAAGACTCCCTATAAATTCATATTTTTCCCCCCTTCTATAACCCTAAGTCTATGATGTTTTCTTCTTTTTCTCTGCTACTCATCACGCTTTTACTCATAACCTAGAATTCAAACATTTGTTTAGGAGAAAATTATAATGGTTGGTAAGTTTACTCTCCCTATTCTCTACAAGTTTTCCTATCACTCTAATTAGGGCTTTAATTGACATGATTTGAGATTTGTACATATCATAATGCATGATTTAGGAAGTGTTTAAGTTATCTTTAGGGCTTTGATTTATTATTGAGTCTTGTTAATCAATCCTTTAGGCATTAAGCACACTAGACAATTCTAGACAACATGACAATATCAAAGTTAGACATAAATTTTTTGAACGAATTTTCTTAAGAACCTTATCTTTCTAAAAACTAGACATGTAGAGCTTATTGAATATTTTCCTTTTCAAGAGATTTGACTTCGTTTTCAATTTTATATGTACTTTCAAAACACACTGCTGCACTGTAAAACTATGACTTTAGCATAATAACAAAATTTAAAAAATTATTTTAGTATGAAACGAATTCAAAAAATTCTAAAATTTAAATAGAGATTGATATATGTGTCTAGTATTGATATTTTTAATTTCATAATTTTCTTATTAGTATATGATTTTATAAAATTCTCGGAACCTGTTCTGTTCAGTTAAAGCACAGTAAAACGGTTTCAAATTTGTCAAGAAACAAATAGCTTTGGAAATGTTTTTGATATCAAATCTTCTTGAAAATTTTCCATGAGGTTCCCATAGATGTCCAAAATAGTTCTGTAGAATATTATGTCATTCTGATTTTTAGGTTAAGATTTGAAAATTTTGAGAATCAGACTTGTACATGCATGAATTAGAAAATCAAATTATTAGAATAAGTTATTAATAGTTGTATCTTGTATTTGTTTAAGGTGCTGGGGGTGTTTGAGGCTCTTAGAGGCTTTGAGGTGTGTTAGATCAAATTCTTTTATCGAGGGAAGTAACTTCATTTCTAATGTACTGGATATGTATGATTATTTGATATTATTATAAGTGTTTTTATACCACTTAAAAGATTAAGTGATTTTCATAACAAAATTAGTTTATGTAAATGTTTCCAAATCTGAAAAATTATATTATTTTTATTCTTTTTTTAGATATTATAAATGCTTTTAAATATATGAGTTATTTTGTTGCATGATTACCTTTATGATTTTGCTTATAAAATATTTTGCAAGCTTAAAATATTGTTGTGGGAATTTATGAATCTGATACGAATGTTTTGTGCCCATGTACGATTTAAATTGAGACTATATGAAGCTCACCTCTTGAGGGTCAGAGCGTCGTAAAGTACCACGTACAAGTCATTACATATGAAAAGCTAATTTAAATGTTTTGGTTCATCGTTCATAGTTATTCTGATTCTAATTCTGATCATATAGTATGATATATGTGTGTGTGTGTGTGTGTGTGTGTGTGTGTGTGTTCTGGACCAATAGTGGTTTCTATTCTGAGTGTGCACACAATATTCTGATTCTGATTCTATTTTTGGCCAAGTCACTGGGACTATAAGTGACACTATATGGCATGAACTAACCTTTGGTTTTCTATGTATATGTTATATGATTTGCTTTCATAATTTACTATGCTTTTGATATTCTGAATTACTATGGAATTGTTATGGTAAAATGTCATTTTACAAATTTATGAATTTTAATATATGTTTTTATAAAAAGAAAGCTTGCAATATTTTTTATATCGATAAGCCTATTGTGCTAGGAATTGTTTTACTTATCGAGTTGATGGCTCACCTCTCATTATACCTTTTGCAGATTAAGTACCTTGTTGAGAGATGTGCTTATCATTGAAGTTAGAGATTTTTATTTTTTATTTTTTTCTAATTGAATAAGAGAATGGATAAACTCATATTTCTTTTAAGTTATTTATTTTATGAACTTGAAATTGGGGAGTTATGAGACTTTTGATATTTTTATATCTTCGGGAGAGATTATTTAGTGTTACACATATGGATTTGTGGATTTATTCAAATAAAATTTTGAGGTATTTTGGTATGAAATTTATGTGTAAGAATTATGATTTATAAGTAACCTCCTTCATCGCGTGTACCGCACGTGTTAAATTTAAGGTGTTACACTAACATTTAAGGACCTCCAATAATCAAGATAAAAAAAATAGATTTTTTCTTCTAACAAACTTTTTCATTGATATCAGTTGCATGACTATTTTCCTTTTTCTTTCCAAACACGAAATTTAATCTTTGAACTCGTGCTAAGATTTCCTCTTTTTTCTGCGGTTTTGGAGTAATTTCAACTTCCTCTTCATTATTAAATGCCTTCTTCTTAAACCGATATGGATGGTATGGTGGTAAAAATCTTTTTATGACCCATATAAGACATCTTTTTACTATGGCCGAGCCAAATTGCATATGTTTTTTCACTACAAATTGGACATGCTTTATATCTTTTTATAGTGCAACCATCCAAGTTTCCATAAGTAGGAAAATCATTTATCGTCCATATTAAATAGCTTTCAATGTGAAAGACTCTTGACGATAAGCATTATAGGCTTCAATGCCTACCTCCCACAATATTTTAAGATCCTCAATCAGTGGTGCTAGGTAGAAATCAATATCATTACCAGGTTGTTTGGAACCTGAAATTAACAATGTCAGCATTATAAATTTCCTCTTTATACAAAGCCATAGAGGAAGATTGTATGTCACTAGTATCACTGCCCAACAACTATACCTACTACTAGGAGAATTATATGGATTAATCCCATCTGCAAATAATGCAAGTCACAAGTTCCTTGGTTCAATTCCAAAATTAGGCCATAAGTGATCAATTAATTTCAATGCTGAAGTGTTGTAAGATGACATAATAGACCATCGTTTCCCTTTTAGTGGCATGCCATGTTAGATTTTTTGAAGTTTCAACACTTTGAAGCATTCTTTTAAACCTTAGAATATGGGGGAAATATCATAAGACCTTTGCTAGAACACCTATCTTCATCTAAATTGAATTTGTTCAGCTTCCAATGTGTGAATCAAAGAAACAAAAAATAAGTTTAAAGCTCTAATGGTTATATGCTCAGTAGCAAAGTTCAATGATAGCTCTTGGATTTATTATTGTTTGAATTTGAATGAGCTTATTTATAGTTGGAGTTGAAAACTAGCCATCATTGACTTTCTGCGCAAAAACGGATCATCGTTAATCGTTATCGGTTAACCGTTTTAACTGGTCTAAGTGACCGTTGGGCTAAATTTCAAATAAGCGGTTAACTATTTTCTGTAAACAGTTCAACATTATTTTCCAGAATCATCATTTTAACAATCCTTTGTAGATCATACTTTCTAAAAATTATCGGTTTGCCATTTTCCATAAACGGTTAGCCTTTTGCTACAGTGAAACTCTTTTTTAAAATTATATTTTTATCCCAAAACTTTCTATAATTATAATATGGCCCAAATCGTCATATAACTTTGCAAATCAGTCCATTTCCATAGTTTTAAAACTTTTTTTCAATTTGACCATGAACTTGAAAACTAACCAATTCTATAAAATCATTTTTCCTTTAAGTATAAAACTTTATATTATCAAAATAATGATTTGTTTAAAATGTATGAAAAATAATTTGAGCTTTTAAAACCTTAATCATTGTTAATCTTGTTTGTTATCATCAAAATCAACATTATGGATACATATATGCTAATAATCTCCCCATTTTTTATAATGACAAACCTTACATGTATTTAAAGAATGATTCCACAAATTGCTCCCCCTACATGTAAGCTCCTCTTATAATTTGTCAATTAACTAAATTAACAAATTTAAATACATGTATTTTTCTCTCATTCATCATCAAAAAGAAAAAACTTAATGGAAAAGAAAAAGAGCAGAAATTTTTACAAATTTAAAAACATGTACCAAACTAGCAACTCATCACATTAAATCATCATATAAAACAATCATATAATCAAATCATCACCCTACCTCAAAATCATCACCATAATCACATATCAATCATCAAAACAATACTCAAAGTACATATTATTCTCCTTCTTTTGATAACATCGAAATGATATATTACTTCATCTTCCCCTTTGGACAACAAAAAAGTTTAAAATGCATATTATCCAAAATCATATTATATATTCCCCCTAAATATATGGTCAATTTAAAATTTTAACCAAAATGACTTTATCTAAAAACATATCATATTTACCTCCCCCTTCATCGTTAAAAAGAAAAGATAGATACATGCAATTGAAACAACATCATAAAAAATAATTTGATGAAAATATTACCTATTTTGTGCGAGCAAAAATTTCAGCAGTCTCCCCTTAACTAAATCTCTATATATACATATCTAATCCAAAGCCTTCTATAAGGAGTAATGTATCTAGAAAGACCTTGCATTAATCAATTACTAATGTTTTCTAGGTTTGTTCTAAAGAAACCCAAAACTTGCCCGCATGTATAACGGTTTTAACAGCCTTTCAAATCCCCGTTGAACACTTGTCATGGCTTTACAAGATCTTATATACAAAACATCATGCATTGCTGCTGTTTTGAGTAAGAGATGCAAACGTGTATTACTTATTCATTCAGCATATGTTACAATGATGTCACACAGCTCCTTGAACTTATATAACTGACATGTCGTCCATACACAATCGATATGTCATTTACAATCGCAAAATGCATCTAACTTGTCACATTCATACTAGAATCCAGGTTTAAACTTCATCTTTAACACAATTGAACATAAAATTTTGCAATTTACATTAAAATTAGTGAGATATAAATTTCAAGAGCCAATTTTTTAAAAAATTATAGCTTTGTTTATCATTAGCTACTGAACATTAAAATTTTACAATTATATATGATAATAATCACAATATGAAGAAATAACATAAAAATTTCAAAACACAAAATTCGAGTTGTCAAGTTAGAGAATTCAGGTTGCTGCGTTGTGGAGCTTGGAGGTAAAAACTTGGTGATGGACTGTAACACCCTAGGCAAATCTCACATCGGCAAAGTACGGGAGAGATGCTGGGTTTCTAAGGGGTAATCAACACTTTAATTGGTAAGACGTGTTTTGGGTGTATGGGCACCCCAGGAACAAAATTGTGCGGGCCTTGTTAAGGCCCAAAGTGGACAATATCTTACTATGTCTGGATTGGGTCATGACATTATGGTATTAGAGCAGCTCCACGCGTTCTCTTGAGCGATGGTGGGGCAAACCTCAGCAAGGACGCTAACTTCTCAAGGGGGTGTATGTAACACCTTAGGCAAATCCTACATCGGCAAAGCACGGGAGAGATGATGGGTTTATAAGGGGTGATCCACACCGTAATTGGCAAGACTCGTTTTGGGGTGTATGGGCACCCCAGAAACAAACTCATGCGGGCCTAGTCAAGGCCCAAAGCGAATAATATCTTGCTAGTTCTGGATTGGGTCATGGAATTATGGTATCAAAGCGCCTCTGCGTGTCCTCTTGAGCGATGGTAGGGCAAATCTCAGCGAGGACGCTGAGTCCCCAAAGGGGGTGCATGTAACACCCTAGGCAAATCCCACATCGACAAAGCACGGGAGAGATACTGGGTTTATAAGGGGTGATCCACACCTTAATTGGCAAAACGCGTTTTGGGGTGTATGGGCGCCCCAGAAACAAACCCGTGCGGGCCTAGTCAAGGCCCAAAGCGGACAATATCTTGCCAGGTCTGGGTTGGATAATGACATTATGGTATCAAAGTGGCTTCGCGTGTCTTCTTGAGTAAAGGTGGGGCAAACCTCAGCGAGGACGCTGAGTCCCCAAGGTGGTGTATCTAACACCCTAGTCGAATCCCACATCAGCAAAGCACAGGAGAGAGGCTGGGTTTATAAGGGGTGATCTACACCTTAATTGGCAAGACACGTTTTGGGGTGTATGGGTGCCCCAGAAACAAACTCGTGGGCCTAGCCAAGGCCCAAAGCGGACAAGGCAAGATATTGTTCACTTTGGGCCTTGACTAAGCCCGCATGGGTTTATTTCTGCGGCGCCCATACACCCTAAAACGCGTCTTACCAATTAAGGTGTGGATCACTCCTTATAAACCCAGCATATCTCCCGTGCTTTGCTGATGTGGGATTTGCCTAGGGTGTTACATGGACGGTAGCCGCAAATTCGATAACAACATATTTGGTGGCTGCATTTGCAAATGATCGGCGGTGGCTATATTTTGTCCCTGTGTTAGCATCAATTTGCTTTGCAACTGAAACCTAACCTTTGAAACCCTATCTTGTGAGAAACCCAATCTATGAAGACTGAAAAGTAAAGACTAGAGAAGAAGAGAGTGAGAGCGTGATGCTGTAAAGTTTGAGTGAAGGCTCTATGTGTGTGTGTGTGTGTTTCACCCAAATCCTGATTTTGTTTTTCATTTTTTTTAGCCAGTTCCGATTAGATTTTTGGATCACCCAATCCGATCACAATCTGATTAGGTTGGTTAAATGATCCAGATAAATTTAGGTTAATAACCTGATTCGATCCAAACATGACATTTTTTAAATCAGTCAGGGCAGGTTATTTGTCCAACTTTAATGTTTATTGTATATTAATTTGGTGGGAGTCTTCGTCTACCCAAGTCATAAATGTTTCATGGGCATTAATCTTAGGGACTGAGTATTGTTTTATTTAGACACTTTGTAACTTAACATTAATCTTTCTTTTCTTTTTCTCATTAATAAGTTTGGCGTTATTAATCAAAAAAACCTTATCCTCGAGCTTATTCTATAGTAACCAAATTAGGAATATTCATGTGATACTAGAATTCATATATTTTACTTATTTATTTATGTTTTTCAGTTACAGGCAAGAATTGTCTGCAACAAAAAAAAACAAAAAAAAAACAAAGTGATAAATGGATTAATTCCAGGTAAGTTAAATCTCTATAAATATACTTTTGATACTTCGAGAGATCAAATACCTCCAAATACAATTATTCAATTACCAAATAAAATATTCAAGTTTCATATTATGGAGGTTAATGCTAATTTAAATACTAGCATACAGATAAAATTAAAAACTAAAGGATAGGAGTAAAACTAGACACTGCTTACCTAACCTAAGGCACATAATTAACTAACTAATAGCTTATTGAATCTAAGTACACATTATCACATTCAATAGGATAAATACAATTTAAAATAAATAGAAATATAAGATTGGAGATCATATAAATTTCACTTAACCTAAATTTTAACTTCAAATTATGACACAAAATATTTATGTTAAATTGAATAATGGAATGAGTAGATAACACATTAAATGTTACTACCAACTTTTAATTTTGGGTTAATTCTGAATTATTCTATGGTAAATTGATTATCTTCAAACCACTCCTTAATTTTAAAAAGTCACAATTTATCACCCATATTTATTAAGAGACAAAAAAGTTTTCATCAATCTACCTTTATTTTTCCTTATCTTTTGAACCAAAAAATAATAATAATAACTTTGAGATTTTAAAAGTAACAGTGTTGATTTAAAGATAATCAATTCAGGAGAGAGAATCTAAAATTTATCCTTAAATTTCACCATTTTATTGATAGGTAGATGAGAATTTTTATCCTTTTCGTAAACATATCATTACTCGTCAAATAATTACTAGTTTTCCCAAAAGTACAACTATTTTGCATGCCACATATGGACAATAGTTATTTATTGACAATAGTTATTCATTAGTAATTGCTATACCGTATACGGACAATAGATATTTACTATAGAAATTAATTTTGCATGGCCGAATTAATACAGCATCTGGCTCACTTACTCGCATTTTCTCTCCACCTTCACAAGGAAAGATGATTCCGTTTTCCAAACAACCCGTGCTGCTGCTGATACTACTCCTGCATGTACTGCTTGCCAGCATCAGCTCAACCTCAGGCTGGAGCGCAATGCCACCTCGAATAACAGTGATCGTCAACAACGATTTGGACAACCGCTTAGATCTTACCGTTCATTGTAAATCAAAGAACGACGATCTGGGTGAACGACATCTTCCTTATCACAACTCATTTCAGTTTTCGTTCCGGCCAAACTTTTGGGGTAGAACACTTTTCTTCTGCAGCATGCACTGGCCTCCTGAACATGAGATATATTGGTTTGATATATACGTGACAACCAGGGATTATCGTCTGTGTAAGGAGCGTTGTTCGTGGAATATAAAGCCTAGAGGTCCATGTTTGTTCAATGATAAAACTATGAAATTTGATATTTGTTTACCCTGGCTGGAAGGTTAAACGCATGCAATATCATATAATAAAGTGCTGCATTTTGTGAAATCAAGGTACATGCTGCCATGTTTGTCTTGTCACTGTTCCTTGTTCACATAAGAAAACCCGGGCACTGATATTCTAAATCATTCCCGTCATGCACAGACAATTCAACCAGATAATAAGATAAATCGATATGTGATATACATCTACGTTGTCAAGCTGTAATCAAAAGATAGCGTAGTCTAGTATTTGATAGACGAATCATCCTTCAATTCGACTAATTTAATGCAATTCAGGACGCTGAAGATATATGTGCAGTGATATTGCCAACTGTACACCAATGTTGCTGTACTTTATTGAGTGCAAAGGGATTTACGGAATCAGCAAACAGCATCAATTATCTTTGCTCATGGATAAATGTACATGATCTCATCAACTGGCTATTTGCAAATAATGTGAGGAAGAATCGGCACCAATTAAAACCATTTTGGTTAATAAAATCCGCAAAATGGTTACCTAGTTTCATGAATCTGATTAAGATCGTAAGTTGGAGAAGAATTAAATCTGCCTTCTCGCTCATTAGACTCAATAAGCATTGACACAACTTCCCGCATTGAGGGTCTATCAAAAGGAGAAATGCTTGTGCACATCAAAGCAACTTTTAAGACAAGAATCATGTGGTCAACTGTACTTTTATCTTCAAGATTTAATCGC
>MKYO02011453.1:160640-187158 GCA_002013955.2 Citrus medica | reverse complement strand
GGACTTGTGGTAGGAACATCCTCTGCAGACGATTGGTTAGGTATTTCTTCATGTGACTCATTCTCGATTACAGTTGTGTCTGAGTTATTGTGCTCCCCAAATGTGTCTTCACATATCTCAGCCTGCGAATCATCACCATTTGCTTTTCCAGTATCTTGAAGGTTTACTATCTCAATGGAAGATTGACCTTCTTCAGGTGGAAGATATGTAAGAGTATGAATTTCCTCTTCATTATACTCCCCCTGAAATTCAGGCTCTGACAAGTCGTACATGATATCTTCATGAAAAACGACATCCATGGTGATGTATATTTTTCTTGATGGTGGATGATAGTAGCGGTATCCCTTCTGATGTAAGGCATACCCTACAAACACACAACATAGTGCTCAAGGAGATAATTTGTCTTGTTGCGGCAAATAAACGAAGGAAACACAACCAAACACATGTGGGGGTAAATTCGGCACATTTGGTGACATAATTGCATCATTCAGAACCCGGAAAGGAGTCTGGAATCCAAGAGAGCTTGAAGGTGTTCGATTGATCAAGTATGTTGCGGATGCCAGTGCTTCTCCCCAATAAGATAGTGGCATGTGGGCTTGGATTAGTGATGCTCGAACAACTTCTAGTAAATGTCTGTTTTTTCGTTCAGCAACGCCATTTTGTTGGGGTGTCCCCACACAAGTGGTTTGATGGACAGATCCTTGTGATTTCAGAAACTGTTGAATTGCTGTGCTCATATACTCACCTCCATTATCAGTATGTAGAACTCGAATTTGTGTCTGAAATTGAGTTGTCACCATCTTATGAAATCTTTGAAATAAAGAGTTTACTTCGTCTTTCGATTTCATCAGAAAAATCCATGTCATTCTGCTACAATCATCAATAAATGTAACAAACCAACGAGCACCTCCAATTGTAGAAACTTTAAATGGCCCCCATACATCAGAATGTACTACCATAAAAGGAACTGAATTTTTATTTAAGGACAATGGAAAAGTAGTTCGATGGCTTTTTGAAAGTTCACAAACATCACATTTAAAGTTACAAACATCAAATTTCAGAAACAAACTAGGAAATAATTTTTTTAAGTAACCAAATGACACATGCCCTAAACGTCTATGCCATAACCAAATTTCTGATTTCCCTTTTTTTATGGAACTATCTGCGACTAGTGCGGGGCTTAGCTTTCCAGTGTTTGTTGATGACATCTCCAAGTAGTACAAGTTGCCTCGTCTAATACCATAACCAATCGTTTGCTTCGTTTGGATGTCCTTAAACACACAATGATCAGGCCAAAAAATTACAACACATGATAAGTAAGTGGTTAATTGAGACACAGATAAAAGATTATAATCTAAAGATGGAACAATTAACACAGCGTCTAAATTTAATTCATTTGTGAGTCGTAAAGATCCTTCCCCAATAACTGAGGTTGTGGTTCCATTTGCAGTGGAAATATGTTTTTGTGAAGATGGTTTCAATTGAGAAACTTGTCGAGAATCAAAAGTCATATGATCAGTTGCCCCAGAATCAATTATCCATGTACTATTAATAACAGGTGTAAGAGTTTTAAGGGCCTTACCTGGACTGACAGAGGTTGCGATTTGCACTGAAGATTCTTTTCTAAGATCTGTAGTGGATGTGGATTCAGCTACTGCAGTTTTTGATCCATGCTTGGTGTTCTTCTTTCGAGTATCCCACCAGTCAGGATATCCAATGATTTCAAAACATTGTTCTTTCGTATGACCCTTCTTTCTACAATGAGTGCAATGGAGTGATGACTTGTCAACAAACTTCCTTTGAGGCTGCTGTCGTGCTATCATAGCAGACGTTTCTGAGTCGACCTTCTTGTTTAGTTTGCTTTGCCGTATATCTTCTCTTCGGATCAGAGAATAACATTCTTCTAAGTCTGGGATAATGTCTTTTCGTAGAATTTCTCCACGAACTTGGTCAAATTCTTCATCTAGCCCAGCAAGAAAAATGTGCACTCTCAATCTTTCAACAGACCTTCTGTATATTACAACATCTTCTGGATCCTTCATGACCACTTTATCTCGGTGATCAAGTTCTCGAAATATTTCGACCAATTCTCCATAGAATTTAGAGAGTGGTTGTCCATTTTGCTTGGTAGAGAATGCCTTCTGGTTTAGAGTGAAAACTTGTAATTCATCGCTTCCATCATAGAAGGCTTTTGATAATGCATCCCAGATTTCGTAGGCTGTAGGAATTCGTAAATATCGCTTCATGATCTCCGGAGACATGGATATGAGTAACCATCTTTTTACTTTTTGGTTCTCACTATACCATTTCTCATATTCCTTTGAAGATTCCTCAAATGGCTTTGTGCTGCTACGAATATATGAGAGTTTTTCTCTTTCTGCAAGATGCATCTCCATTATTTGAGACCAAACATCGTAGTTTGTCTCAGTGAGGATAATTCCAGCATTAAATACTCCATCAGATTGAACAGATTGAATGACAACAGGACTAGATTCAGTTGGAGTTTTCTCCATTTTTTTATTTTCTTTTTCTTTTTCTTTTTTTTTCTTTTTTTTTGTTTTCTTTTTTTTTGTTTTTTTTTTCGTCTAGATTGGAAGAAGAAAAAAAATAACCTTTTTAGGTAACAAAATGCCAGGTCGTTTGGCCACTGCTTTTCAAACCGACATGTCGGTTAGGGTGGAATATAAACGACATGTCGTTTAAATCCTGCTGCACTTCTGGAGACTAAGCGTCACGTCGTTTTATCTCTAATTTACAAAACGACATGTCGGTTTTAATATAACAAAAAACGACACGTCGTTTTGTGACTGCTGCACTTCTGAGATAAAAACGACATGTCCGCTGGAGTCTTCTTCAACCTCTGGAGTGCGTGAGAGCGCGTGAATGATCACAGAGGTGCGTGGTTGACTGGCCGTGGCTTCGGGTGGCGCGTGGGAGCGCGTGGGAATGTGTTTAAATGCGAAATTTTTACAGTTTCCTCACTGAAAACTGATAAATTTGATGGTGTTCTTGGTTTTTTAGGAACACACTCTCGGAAAATTGATGGGATTGTTGATAAATTTGTAAACTCAAGTTTTTTACGTATGGGTGGCTTGTTTCTTGATCGGCATGGATATCTGTATTGGTAGGAATGGGTTTAAGAAAGAAAATGGTGGGAAAAATGGTTGTGGGAGGAATTTGGTTTCCTCTGTTTTTGTTACAAACAGAGCAGCGGAACTTGAAGAAACTTGAGCGTATTCATGGCTCTGATACCATGAAGAAACGTGTTTTCATTTCTTAAAAAAATCATTATACATCGAGAGTTATTTATAGATGCAGAGGCTACATTTTTTCAAAGATTACATATGTGAATACGGAAGGAAATGTGTCAATCCGTTCGGCGCGGATCTTGTCTTTGACAAGTGCAGATTACCCCTTTGACAAGTGCAGATTCTGTCTTTGAAAGCTTCATTCAATGCCGTTTTATTTGATTCTCAACAGAAATGCTTGTGCACATCAAAGCAACTTTTAAGACAAAAATCATGTGGTCAACTGTACTTTTATCTTCAAGATTTAATCGCGTATCGAATATCCCAGCAGTCAAAGAATGGTCCCGTATATAATTCCTCACCCAAGTAGCAAGATCACCTCCATCATCTAATGGCTGTACAGGAGTTCTTCCAGTTAGCAACTCCAACAGTACGACACCATAGCTGTAGATGTCACATTTTTCCGTGACCTTCATAGTGTATGCATATTCTGACATCAAATGGGAAAAAAAATGTCATTAATCGCTTGAAAGCAATGAAGAGAGAGAGAGAGAGAGAGAGAGAGAGAGCTGTGTATTTTATGTCTGTGCCAAAATATATTTATATATGTATTAAAGGTTACATTGCCTGATGAAATGAATATCGGTATTTTTTTCACATTGAAACTAGTAACAGAATACTTAGAATTTTAAAGGATTAAAACAATAAAAGTCAACATTTTAAAAATGTCAAAACTGATGGGAAAAGAATTTCCGAAATATGACTTTCCATGCTTGTGCTCATTTTTTGTGCTATTTTGCCATATGTAGTCATTGATAAATCTAAGAGCTCTACCATGTTACCAAGTATTCCTTCAAAATGTGAGCACAATAGAAAACAATATGTACTTCTCTTGGAATACTAAACGGAATAGAAAGTAAAATTCATGACAATCCCATAACTTCAATATCCTAAATATAGCACTTGAACACAAATTCACGCCATTCAAATTCAGCAGGGGCAACAGGGTCAACAGAATTGAAGAACAAAACATTAAAACTGAGAAAGATGATTTCGTTAGCCCTGCATCTGGATGGTGACATATGTTTGAAACTTAAACATTTTTACTGTAAACATCTGGATGGTGACATATGTCATTCTGGGCAAGCCTGTCAGTTTTTTTTTCTTATGTCATATGAACAAACATACAAGGAGCATTTATCATTTTTAATCAATGGTTTGCATAACAAGCAGCAGGACTAAAAACATGTACCAAACTAGCAACTCATCACATTAAATCATCATATAAAACAATCATGTAATCAAATCATCACCATAATCACATATCAATCATCAAAACAATACTCAAAGTGCATATTATTCTCCTCCTTTTGATAACATCGAAATGATATATTACTTCGTCTTCCCCTTTGGACAACAAAAAAGTTTAAAATGCATATTATCCAAAATCATATTATATATTCCCCCTAAATATATGGTCAATTTAAAATTTTAACCAAAATGACTTTATCCAAAAACATATCATATTTACCTCCCCCTTCATCGTTAAAAAGAAAAGATAGATATATACAATTGAAACAACATCATAAAATATAATTTGATGAAAATATTACTTATTTTGTGCGAGCAAAAATTTCGGCAGTCTCCCCTTAAAAATGAACAAATCCTCAAATACACAAAATGATTAAAAATACTTCCATATAAGCTTAAACAATTATAACAAACCAACAACTCCATCAATTCATCAATCATCAAAATCCTCAAGAAATTAATTTGAATAGTATTAATAAATTTCATCATCCTAAGTTCATGCCGAATTTTTGAAAATTATTCTTCACAAAAAGGTTTTGATTTTTTTACCAAATTGGCATGCAAAAGTTATAAGAACATATTATCAACTATCCAAGCTCCATAATTACCTATCACATTTTAAAAATCAAGACAACTAAACTCATCAAAAATCTAATGTGACATTTCAATATAACTTAAAAAATCTTATGTGCTTAAAATTCTCGAAGTATATGTATTTTTCCCCGTTCGATACCATTTAAAACAAGTAATGCATATTCAATAATACATCGATAAAGTTCAAAAAATGCATCCATTCACCAATCATAGATTGCATAAGATCAAACTTCATCAAATACAATGTAATCATAAAAGCACATTCTTTATCATCAAAACTTGAGTAAAACATAAGTACATAATGGCAATATATAGATCATCAAAATCAACATATGACAATATATAGATCATCAAAATCAACATAACTATTAAAAAAAGTCATCATTATGAGTTAAAGAACAAGTGATTAAATCCATTATTACAAATACTCATATAGGCCAATTTAATGAATGATGATAGAATACAATCAATGACATATGAATTCACACATACATAAATGATGAACAAATAAGGAAGATAAATAAACGACATGAAAAATAATGATAGACAATTAAAAAAATGAAATCAAAGATCATACAATCATCAAAATTAAACAAAGGCATCATGATTACACACAATAATAATTCAATTATGTAAACGTACAAGCATGCTTTTGTAAATTCAAGCTATTATCCATCCATCATGATTCATTCAACAAAATCAATATGGCAAGAATTGTTACCAAAACAATTAAATCATCTTACTTATCATTTTCTCTTATATTATGATCAAATAATTATTCTAACAAGCTTTCATCAAGAAATTCTCCACCATTTCTTGATTATGGTACCTACAAAAAAATGTTCAAATTGTTCTCTTTAGTACCCAAATACTTTTGAGTTCTTGAGTGTTAGCAATTGTTCCTTTTGGAACCCAAACACATTTTACTCCATAATATGCATTTCTTTTAATTGGACATCTATTCTTCATGTGACCATCTTGATTGCAATGGTGACATACAACTTGATTGCTAATTAGGGTACTTTTCACAAAATAATTCTTATAATACTTTTGTTTCAAATTTGGCTTATAGCCAATACCTCCTTTGTCAAACACACATTTTTGTGAATTAAATAAGTTATCTAACATCTTTTGTCCATTTGTAAATTTTAAGACAACATCACTAAGTTCAATATTCTTTTTCTTGAGCATCTCATTTTCCTTTTTCAAATTATCTACATGTGATTCTATATGTTCATATGAAGTGTTAGGTTTCTCATTTGATAATACAACTCTATCATGCAATGCTTTATTTTCTAATTCTAGATAAGAAATCTTTGCACTTAAAGATTCATTTTCATTTGTGAGCTCTACCGTTTTCTTTTTAAAACATGCATTATTTTTACCAACTTTCATCAATTCATCATACAATTATTCAAAAGCATCATATAACTCATCATAAGTAAGAAGATCATTTACCACTTTAAGTTCATCATCTCCTATTACCATAAGTGCTAAGTTTGACACTTCTTGTAAATCTTCTTCATCACTCGATTCTTCATCGCTATCGTCCCAAGTAGCCACCATGGTTTTCTTCTTGAGTTTGTTGAGTTGTGGACACTTCGATCTTATATGGCCATGCTTTTTACATTCAAAACAAACAATTACAAATGAATGCTCAATGTGTGAATTAAAAAAACAAAAAATAATTTTAAAGCTCTAATGGTTATATGCTCAGTAGCAAAGCTCAATGATAGCTCTTGGATTTATTCTTATTTGAATTTCAATTTCAATGAGTTTATTTATAGTTGGAGTTGAAAACTAGCAGTTATTGACTTTCTGCGCAAAAACGGATCACCATTAATCGTTATCGATTAGTCATGACTGGTCCAAGTGACCGTTAGGCTAAATTTCAAATAAACGGTTAACTATTTTCTGTAAACGGTTCACCGTTTTCAGTAAACAGTTCACCGTTTTCTATAAACGGTTCACCGTTTTCTATAAACGGTTCACCGTTATTTTCCAGAATCATCATTTTACCAATCCTTTGTAACTCATGCTTTCTGGAAATTATCGATTCGCCGTTTTCCACAAATGGTTAGCTGTTTACTACAGTGAAACTATTTTTTAAAATTATATTTTTGTCCTAAATTTTCTATAATTATACTATGGCCCAAATCGTCATAAAACTTTACAAATCAATCCATTTCCAAAGTTTAAAACTTTTTCAATTTGACCATGAACTTGAAAATTAACCAATTCTATAAAATCATTTTTCCTTTAAGTATAAAACCTTATATTATCAAAATAATGATTTGTTTAAAATGTACGAAAAATAATTTGAGCTTTAAAATATTAATCATTCTTACTCTTGTTTGTTATCATCAAAATCAATATTATGGATACATATATGCTAACATAGGTCGGGTCATGATATTATGGTATCAGAGTGCCTCCGCGTGTCTTCTTGAGCGATGGTGGGGCAAACCTCAGCGAGTATGCTAAGTCCCCAAGGGGGGTGTATGTAACACCCTAGGCAAATCCCACATCGGCAAAGCACGGGAGAGATGCTGGGTTTATAAGGGGTGATCCACACCTTAATTGGCAAGACACGTTTTGGGGTGTGTGGGTGCCCCAGAAACAAACTCGTGCGGGCATAGTAAAAGCTCAAAGCGGACAATATCTTGCCAGTCAGGGTTGGATCATGATATTATGGTATTAGAGCGGCTCCGCGTGTCTTCTTGAGTAAAAGTGGGGCAAACTTCAGCAAGGACTCTAGGTCCCCAAGGGGGTGTATGTAACACCCTAGGCGAATCCCACATCGACAAAGCACGGGAGAGATGCTGGGTTTATAAGGGGTGATCCACACCTTAATTGGTAAGACACATGTTAAAGTGTATGGGCGCCCTAGAAACAAACCCATGCGGGCCTAGTCAAGGCCCAAGGTTGACAAGGCAAGATATTGTTCGCTTACGAATTAAGGTGTTGATCGCCACCACCAGGTTTATTTCTAGGGCGCCCATACACCCCAAAATGCGTCTTACGAATTAAGGTGTTGATCACCTCTTATAAACCCAGCATCCACCCCTTGTAAACCCAGTATCTCTCCCGTGTTTTGTCGATGTGAGATTTGCCTAGGGTGTTACATGGAAGGTAGCTGTAAATCTGATAACAACATATTCGGTAGCTGCGTCTGCAAATGATCGATGGTGGTTACATTGTGTCCCTGTTTTAGCATCAATTTGCTTTGCAACCCTATCCTATGAGAAACCCAACCTATAAAGACTGAAAAGTAAAGACTAGAGAAGAAGAGAGTGAGAGAGTGAGGCTGTAAAGTTTTAGTGAAGGCTCTATGTGTGTGTGTGCGCGCACGCGCGTGTGTGTGTCTGTTTCACCCAAATCCTGATTTTGTTTTTCATTTTTTTTAGCCAATTCCAATTAGATTTTTGGATCACCCAATCCGATCACAATCTGATTAAGTTCGTTTAATAATCCAAATCAGTTTAGGTTAATAACCTGAACCAATCCAAACTTGACATTTTTTAAATCGGTCAGGTTAGGTTATTTGTCCAACCTTAATGTTTATTGTATATTAATTTGGTGGGAGTCTTCGTCTGCCCAAGTCATAAATGTTTCATGGGCATTAATCTTAGGGATTGAGTATTGTTTTATTTAATAAGTTTGGCGTTATTAATAAAAAAAACCTTGTCCTCAAGCTTATTCTATAGTAACCAAATTAGGAATATTCATGTGATACTAGAATTCATATATTTTACTTATTTATTTATGTTTTTCAGTTACAGGCAAGAATTGTCTGCAACAGAAAGTAAAATAAAATAAAAAGAACAAAGTGATAAATGGGTTAATTCGAGATAAGTTAAATCTCTATAAATATACTTTTGATACTTCGAGAGATCAAATACCTCCAAATACAATTATTCAATTACCACATAAAATATTCAAGTTTTATATTATGGAGGTTAATGCTAGTTTGAATAATAGCTTACAAATAAAATTAAAAACTAAAAGGATAGGAGTAAAACTAGACACTGCTTACCTAAATTAAGGCACATAATTAACTAACTAATAGCTTATTAAATCTAAGTACACATTATCACATTCAATAGGATAAATACAATTTAAAATAAATAGAAATATAAGATTGGAGATCATAAAAATTTCACTTAACCTAAATTTTAACTTCAAATTATGACACAAAATATTTATGTTGATTGGAGATCATAAAAATTTCACTTAACCTAAATTTTAACTTCAAATTAAGACAAAATATTTATGCTAAATTGAATAATGGAATGAGTAGCTAACGCATTAAATGTTACTTCCAACTTTTAATTTTGGATTAATTCTATATTATTTCGTCGTAAATTGATTATCTTCAAACCACCCCTTAATTTTAAAAAGTCACAATTTATCACCCATATTTATTAAGAGACAAAAAAGTTTTCGTCAATCTACCCTTATTTTTCCTTATCTTTTGAGCCAAAAAAATAATAATAATAACTTTGAGATTTTAAAAGTAATAGTGTTGATTTAAAGATAGTTAATCCAGGAGAGAGAATCCGAAATTTATCCTTAAATTTCACGATTTTATTGATAGATAGATGAGAATTTTTATCCTTTTCGTAAACGTATCATTACTCGTCAAATAATTACTAGTTTTCCCAAAAGTACAACTATTTTGCATGCCACATATGGACAATAGTTATTTATTGACAATAGTTATTCATTAGTAATTGCTATACCGTATACGGACAATAGATATTTACTATAGAAATTAATTTTGCATGGCCGAATTAATACAGCATCTGGCTCACTTACTCGCATTTTCTCTCCACCTTCACAAGGAAAGATGATTCCGTTTTCCAAACAACCCGTGCTGCTGCTGATACTACTCCTGCATGTACTGCTTGCCAGCATCAGCTCAACCTCAGGCTGGAGCGCAATGCCACCTCGAATAACAGTGATCGTCAACAACGATTTGGACAACCGCTTAGATCTTACCGTTCATTGTAAATCAAAGAACGACGATCTAGGTGAACGACATCTTCCTTATCACAACTCATTTCAATTTTCGTTCCGGCCAAACTTTTAGGGTAGAACACTTATTTTCAACAGATTTTGGGGTAGGAGAAGTCAAAATCTATCTTGAACAATGAATTTATATTTTTGGGAGAGATGGGGTACCTCATTGGTTTGTTATGTGCGGTACGGTGTATCTGAAATTCGGGAGAGGTGAGAAGGGGAGAGAGAGTGGTAACAATGGTGAAAGGTCAAAACCAAGAGAGGTGTCCTTCAAAATGAGCTACACGCCTGCAAAATAGTGAAATAGAGGTCACAGGTGAAGCCGGGGTACCCCAGCGTTCACACTCCGACGCTCAAGTTAGCAAACTCAAGCTTTTATGGCAAAAACAGCAGGCTAGCCCTTTGTAAATTAGGGTTTAAGGTTGAAGAAAACCTATTTTTTGGAGTGTGAGTGCTAATGTTGAGAGAGAACATGATGGAGAATGAAACCTAGGCACCTTTATATATGGAGTACCTCAGCTGCCACGTGGCGTACCCTTTTTTGCTAACGTTATTTTACCTTTTTATGATTTTTGGGCCGTTACGTGCATGTTCGCGGCGTATCTCATCCTTTGGAAACGTAGCGCGCGCTGGAGAGTAGTTCAGGGTACCTCTACAGTAACTGTCGGATAAGCGGGTGAGGACCAATGTCCTTGGGACAGTGTCTTTCACTTTTGGCAGAGGTAGCAGGCAGATGTCCCCTCCTTTTGATACGACATTCTTGATTCTTAATTCTGACAAAATCGAATAATATCTTTTAAGAGATAGAGACGTTTCTCATGGCGGATATTTTTGGAGGATTCTCTTGCATCTGATCTGCCGGGTACCTCGAGTTACGTGGGGTACCTCAATTTATATAGGGTACCCCTAATTATGCGGGGTACCTCTAATTACGCGGGGTAATTCTAATTGCGTCGGGTACATCTAATTATGCGGGGTGCCTCTAATCAAGCCAGTTACTTCTAATTATGCGGAGTACCTCTAATCAAGCCGGGTACCTCTAATTACGCCGGGTACCTCTAATAGTACAGGGTGCCTCTAATCAAGTCGGGTACCTCTAATCAAGCCGGGTACCTCTAATCACGTGGGGTACCTCTAATCAGGCCGGGTACCTCTAATCATGCTAGGTACCTCGAGTTATTTTGAGTACCTTGAAATATGTTGGAGTTATTTTGGGTACCGAATTATGCTGGAGTTATTTCGGGTACCTCAAATTATACGGGGTACCCCAGTCTATGCGGGGTACCTCGAGTTACTCTGGAGTTATGTGGGGTACCTCTGACCGTGCCGGGTACCTCTAATCATGCCGGGTACCTCAAATCATGCCGGGTACCTCAAATCATGCCGGGTACCTCTAATCTTGCGGAGTACCTCTAATCATGTCGGGTACCTCGAATTGCACTGAAGTTATTCCATTCGTCAACACGTGGCATTCTGTTATCTTTCTTATTTTTCCCCCAACAACATCCCCCTAGTTTCTTTTGGCGAGAAGTATTGGAGGCAAAAGAAACTTACATAAAAAGTAGGAGCGACACGTGGCGATATGAAGTTTAGCTCGATGGACAGCTAAATAGAGGACGCCTCTAGGGGTACCCTCATGAAGGGAAGATCTCTTGAGTGAACAAGATTTTGAGGGGACACTTTGATGAAGTTTCAGAGGAGAAGGCTCATAAGGTGGAAGACCCTGAAGAGCTTTAAGTTAAGCTTGAGGACTTGGTGCCTCGACATAAGAACATAGTTGACAATACTTTTGAGCGCATCATGACCGAGGAATGGAGTGCTGATATGGGGCTAATGGTGCCAAGAGTAAAGAACTAGGTAGATAAGCCGACCATCTTGAAGGCAATTGAGAATAGCAGGGCTCTCTACACATCTTGGTCTGAAAGCCCATGGAGATCAACTAGGGTACCTCAGATGAAGTCGCCATAAGGTACCCCTGATACCGACGCTTATGTTTCTACTATTTCTAGCACTTTTGTTGATCCCCTTATCCTAAAGGATGAAGGTGAAGATAACCACCCTACTATGTAACCTTGTTCGGCATTACCAACAAGGCGTATGGGGTACCTCGGGTACCCTCAAGCTTGGATATCCCCTGAGCTATATGTTACTTCATGGCGGGATAACCCAATTTTATCAAACATATGGCGATTTCTTCAAATATGCTTGCTGCTTATCTCAGGCTTTCTTAGAGTTCCTCTTGGTGTACACGAGGAATGATTTTCTGTCATAGGATACCCTAAGTACTATGGGTACCATTAATCTTGTCTCATCAGTGTATCGCAGTTTACTTAGATATGCTTGTTGCGGTTAATTCATGGCGGAACAACCCAATTTCATCAAACATATGGTGATTCCTCCGGATATGTTTGTTGCTTATCTCAAGCTTTCTTAGGGTTCCTCTTGCTGTATTTGAGGAGTGACTTTCTGGCGTGCGGTACCTCGGAGGTACCCTTAATTAGTGTATTTAAGGAGTGACTTTTTGGCGTGTGGTACCTCGGAGATACCCTTAATTAGTGTATGGCAATTTTTAGAGAAATGCTTGCCGCAAATCTTCACAAAACTTGTGGCGATTCCTTTTGAGAGATAATGGAAAACCTCATGATCCATCATTCACTCTACATCAAATATGCAAGATAAATAATAATAAAGGTGGGCTGCTCGCCTACTCTTATGCAAGATGATCGAAAATCTTATGATCCACCATTCGCGTATAATCAAATAGACAACACAGATTGAGATAAAGGTGACTGATCGCCTACCCTTATGCGATATGGTCGAAAATCTCATGATCCACCATTCGCTGGAATCAAATAGACAATATAGATTGAGATAAAGGTGACTGATCGCCTACCCTTATGCGAGATGGTCGAAAACCTCCTGATCCACCATTCGCATGGAATCAAATAGACAATATAGATTGAGATAAAGGTGGCTGCTCGCTTACCCTTATGTGAGATAGTCGAAAGCTCATGATCCACCATTCGCATGGAATAAAATAGACAACATAAATAAAGATGAAGGTGACTGCTCGCCTACGCTTATGCGAAATTATTGAAACTTCATGATCGACCCTTCGCTCAGAATCAAATATGGCGAACAAATAATGATAAAGGCGGCTATGATGTTAAGTAGATTATCATGATTGGGGATAGGTCAGGTACCTCCAGTACCCTGGAGTAAGATAATCTTTGGATATCCTCTTGCATCATAATAAACAATACTTTTACTAGTAGTATGACTTTTCTTTGTTGGATCAGTGGCCCAAATCGAGACTGAAACTGAGTCTTCAACTGGGGTACCCTGTTTTTTATCTTTGGGTACTCGAGGATCCAAAGGTGCCTCCAATTCACATTTAGGCTTAATCTGGTCCCCGTGGGGTAACTCTCGCATAACTCTAGAGTAACTAGTTATGGGGTACCCTACCACCGAGGCCTCGGTGGTGGCTCTTGCTGCTCTAGTGGTGGCGATCTTGGAGGTTGGGGTACCCGTGAGATACTTTGAGTGTTAAACACTCGTCCCCGCGGGGCAACCCGTGGAGGGCTCCGCATTCGAGGTACCTTTGGTATTGGGGCTTCCGTCCTCTTCGACTTCTCTTTATTCTTTTTTACCTCGACCTTATCTTCTTGGAGCTTCCAATGACATTTCTCATCCATCTCCACTTGCTGCAACACCCGGGAACGGGTTTCCCCATATGAAAGTGAGCGCTTCTTTTGAAAGGAACGGCATAACTTGCCCAACCGTAAATTTTTCTAGAAATGGGTCAGTGTGTGTTGGTTTCCAAATGCTCCGGTTCGCAACACCTCTTGGTGGAAACAGCTCACATACTCCGCCAAAGGTTCGACTTCCCCTTGCTTGATAAAGGCAAGTTTGGAGGCTACCCTATCTTGAGTGGAAGCGTAGGAAAACTCTTTAGAAAATTCGGATAACAATTGGTGTAGAGAAGATATGCTACCCACTTTCAAAGAGCGAAACCACAACTTCGCAAGGCCCGTGAGTATGTGTAAACATCCTACACATGGCGCTCTCATTTACACCCTTGATAAGCATTTGGTCGCGGTAAGCTCAGCATGCTCCAAAGGATCAGTGGTACCCGAGTATTGGGGTATTTGAGGCATGGTGAATGCTTCGGGAATAGCTACCATCCGAATCAACATAGTGAATGACGATTGGTAGGTCATCGGCATTAGAGCAGCTGTGATGTTTTGCTTCTCGGAGAGGAGTTTCACTTGGGCTTCCAGGTTCTCCATCTTTTCCACAAGTTCTCGGGGTACCCTCGGTGTACCTGATGATATCGCCGCCATTTGAAATGCCTTTTTGGCGTTTAACTTCTCACGGAGATCTTTGTGGGTATGCTTTGCATGCCTCGTATCTTGGCTGCTGTGGGAATTGCAAGAGACAGTGGAACGCTCGTCACGGGAGCCCACGGTTTGAAACTTAGAACGGGTACCCGATGGCCTATGCTTTGGTTTGCTGGCCTCAAGTACCTCTTTTCTGACCATAGATTGGTCACCCGTTTGAGGTGGTGGAGCATCTAGCGTCACTGGTGGAAGTAAACATTCGGGTGTCCGAGATCCAACCTCCCAAAGTATTGCGTGGGCAAGATCCTCGAAACGCTTGTGAGAAATAGGTTCCTCATCTTGGAGAACACTCGTCGATTGCTTGATACCATTGCCCTTACTGATGTGGGCTACCTTTCTTGCAGGATCACTACCTTCACTGCTGCTGTCATCTCTCATCCTTATAAGATCCCCCATTAAACCTTCGAGAGGTACGTCGGGTGCCATGTATTGGAGTACACAAAACAACACTTTTCTTCTGCAGCATGCACTGGCCTCCTGAACATGAGATATATTGGTTTGATATATACGTGACAACCAGGGATTATCGTCTGTGTAAGGAGCGTTGTTCGTGGAATATAAAGCCTAGAGGTCCATGTTTGTTCAATGATAAAACTATGAAATTTGATATTTGTTTACCCTGGCTGGAAGGTTAAACGCATGCAATATCATATAATAAAGTGCTGCATTTTGTGAAATTAAGGTACATGCTGCCATGTTTGTCTTGTCACTGTTCCTTGTTCACATAAGAAAACCCGGGCACTGATATTCTAAATCATTCCCGTCATGCACAGACAATTCAACCAGATAATAAGATAAATCGATATGTGATATACATCTACGTTGTCAAGCTGTAATCAAAAGATAGCGTAGTCTAGTATTTGATAGAAGAATCATCCTTCAAGTCGACTAATTGAATGCAATTCAGGACGCTGAAGATATATGTGCAGTGATATTGCCAACTGTACACCAATGTTGCTGTACTTTATTGAGTGCAAAGGGATTTACAGAATCAGCAAAGAGCATCAATTATATTTGCTCATGGATAAATGTACATGATCTCATCAACTGGCTATTGCAAATAATGTGAGGAAGAATCAGCACCAATTAAAACCATTTTGGTTAATAAAATCCGCAAAATGGTTACCTAGTTTCATGAATCTGAGGAAGATCGTAAGTTGGAGAAGAATTAAATCTGCCTTCTCGCTCATTAGACTCAATAACCATTGACACAACTTCCCGCATTGAGGGTCTATCAAAAGGAGAAATGCTTGTGCACATCAAAGCAACTTTTAAGACAAGAATCATGTGGTCAACTGTACTTTTATCTTCAAGATTTAATCGCGTATCGAATATCCCAGGAGTCAAAGAATGGTCCCGAATATAATTCCTCACCCAAGTAGCAAGATCACCTCCATCATCTAATGGTTGTACAGGAGTTCTTCCAGTTAGCAACTCCAACAGTACGACACCATAGCTGTAGATGTCACATTTTTCCGTTAGTCAAAGAATGGTCCCGAATATAATTCCTCACCCAAGTAGCAAGATCACCTCCATCATCTAATGGCTGTACAGGAGTTCTTCCAGTTAGCAACTCCAACAGTACGACACCATAGCTGTAGATGTCACATTTTTCCGTGACCTTCATAGTGTATGCATATTCTGACATCAAATGGGAAAAAAAATGTCATTAATCGCTTGAAAGCAATGAAGAGAGAGAGAGAGAGAGAGAGAGAGAGAGCTGTGTATTTTATGTCTGTGCCAAAATATATTTATATATGTATTAAAGGTTACATTGCCTGATGAAATGAATATCGGTATTTTTTTCACATTGAAACTAGTAACAGAATACTTAGAATTTTAAAGGATTAAAACAATAAAAGTCAACATTTTAAAAATGTCAAAACTGATGGGAAAAGAATTTCCGAAATATGACTTTCCATGCTTGTGCTCATTTTTTGTGCTATTTTGCCATATGTAGTCATTGATAAATCTAAGAGCTCTACCATGTTACCAAGTATTCCTTCAAAATGTGAGCACAATAGAAAACAATATGTACTTCTCTTGGAATACTAAACGGAATAGAAAGTAAAATTCATGACAATCCCATAACTTCAATATCCTAAATATAGCACTTGAACACAAATTCACGCCATTCAAATTCAGCAGGGGCAACAGGGTCAACAGAATTGAAGAACAAAACATTAAAACTGAGAAAGATGATTTCGTTAGCCCTGCATCTGGATGGTGACATATGTTTGAAACTTAAACATTTTTACTGTAAATGCCACTTCAAATAAAGAAATTAGTAAATAAGAAATCAAAGGGCAAAACAGGGACCTTACCAGGGGCAATGTAACCATATGATCCTGCAACTGCTGACATTGATTTAGATTGAGGCATGTCGATCACTTTAGCTAATCCAAAATCACCAACATGCGCTTCAAATTTATCATCAAGTAGAATATTATTAGACTTGATATCACGGTGAAAAATTCTTGGTTTGCAATCATGATGGAGGTAAGCGAGACCCTCGGCAGCTCCAAGGGCTATCATGAACCGAGTTGGCCATTCCAAGTTACAAGAAGACCCATGTAATAACTCACCCAAGCTACCCCTTTCCATGTACTCATAAATAAGGAGATTGGAACCCTGATGATAGCAAAAGCCATAAAGCTTCACAATATTGCGATGCCTAATCTTTCCAAGAGTTAAAATCTCAGCACGAAAGCTGCTCTCAATATTGTTCCCCTCCCTGTTAGATGCCAGCTTCTTAACAGCAACGATTTTACCAGAATCCATTACTGCCTTATAAACTGTTCCATAAGCTCCACTTCCAACAATGAAGCTATCGTGAAAATTGTATGTGGCCTCAACCACATCTTGGAAAGAAAACCCCTCCTTTGGAGGAAAGTAGACATCTGCATCCGAAGATGAAATCTCATTATCTTGCAAGGAAGCAATCATTTTGACCGGACGTCGGATGAAGTACAGAATAATCACAATTAGAATAAGAGAAACACCACCAACAGCAGCAGCAACTATAGTGATTATTCTACCCCGACGAGAAATCTCACTATTCAAAGGTGGAACTGAACCAGAAGATGGACTTGCCCCACAATTACCAACAGGTCTACCACAGAGTCCTTCATTTCCAAGAAAGCTGCTGATGTCCATGTTCTGAAACTGTGGAATGGAAGGTAAAGGTCCGGTGAGGTTATTGTATGAGAAGTTGGATCCCAATAAACTTGATAGATTTTCAAATGCACTGGGAATTTCACCACTCAAATGATTGTTATTGAGCAAGAGGAATTCCAGTAAGTCAAGCTTCCCCAGCTCCGGCGGTATACTTCCACTGAGATTATTATAGCTGAGATTCAATGCGATTTGCAAGCTTGAAAGATCACCCAATTCGGGAGGTATCTCACCAGAAAATAAGTTGCCACCCATCTGCAATTCTGTCAGATGCGAGAGGTTTCCTAATGTTGAAGGTATATTTCCAGAAAATTTATTTTCCGAAAGCTTAAGAATCTCAAGCTGCTGAAGGGTTCCTAGCTCATTTGGTAAAGAACCTACAAAGCTGTTGTGGCTGATATCAAGCCGTTGAAGCGTCATGCAGTTAACAATTTCAGGTGGAATCAATCCAGTGAGCATGTTAGAAGATATATTAAAAGTCACCAGCTGAGAAAGATTACCTACTTCCTTGGGCAACTCAGATGTAAAGTAATTGTTTGCTATATGAAGCCTCTGCAACTTTTGGCAATTTTCAATCTCTGGCAGAATTGGCCCACTAAACTTGTTCTGGTCTAACTCAATAGCATAAAGGTTCTCCAACTTGCACAACTCCAAAGGAAAGCTACCAGTAAGACTGTTTCCAACCAAACGAAGTTGAAGCAATGTTTCACAGTTGAGAACATCGGTTGGGATATTTCCAAACAGCTTGTTATACCCAAGATTCAACATAATTAAGTTAGAATTTTGACAAAGATGAGGAGGCATTCTTCCTGTGAGGTAGTTATGTGAAAAATCAACCACCCAAAGAAGGCTGTAGAGTCCAAGCCCTGGAGGAATGCCACCCGTCAAAGAGTTTTCAAAAAGCTGTAACTGAAGCATTTGAGTCAAATGCTGAAACCCAACAGGGATAGGACCTGTTAGGTAATTAATTGAGAGGTCAAGCTTCGTCAAGTTCCTCAAGCTACTAAGCTCATTTGGTATTACTCCAGTAAGCTGATTCTGAAAGAGGAATAGTAAGCGTAGACCTGTTATCTTACTGAACTCAGTTGGGATCTCACCATTCAAGGAATTCTCTGACAAATCAATTTCTGTTACCATAGACAGATTCCCAATTTCCCTCGGAATGGTTCCATTCAACTCATTCCTGTAGAGGTACAACTTCGTCAGAAACTTGAGATTTCCAACTTCTTTAGGTATTTGTCCCACCAGATTATTGGAATACAAAGCAAGAGTTTGAAGCTTTGTACAATTCCCAAGCTCCGAAGGGATAAAGCCTGTCAGTTGGTTATCCCATAAAACTATTTCAGTCAAGCTCTCAAGCATCCCAATTTCCTTCGGTAACGAACCTCCAATGTCATTCTGGGCAAGACCGAGTATTTGCAGACTCTGACATCCACTAATTTCTGCAGGTATGCTACCAGAAATTGCATTCTGCCCTGCTCGAAATACTCTCAAGTTCCTAAGATTCCCAATTGATTGTGGCAAAGGACCAGTCAGATTGTTGGTGTATGCAACAAAATCCACCAATGATGACAAGTTCCCCAGTCCCTCAGGCAGAGCACCAGAGATCATGTTATTGCATATATTTAAACTCACTAAAGAAGACAGCTTACCTAATTCAGCAGGAATTTTCCCACTGAATTGGTTGTTGTTCAAATAAAGATGTTCCAGCCTCGAACAATTTCCAATCTCCCTGGGAATACAACCAGTTAATTCATTGTAAGCAAGATCAAGATATGTTAGGTGGACCAAACCGCCAATACTGGGGCTTAGACTTCCAGTAAAATTCATAGCATTCAAATCAAGAGACCAAACCACGGGTTCAAAATCTGAAGTGCAATTTACTCCAATCCACGAACATGGTGTCTGATCAGTGGATTTCCAACTCTTCAGAAAATTGAACTCGTCATGAAGACTATTCTTCAGCTCTAGCAGATAATGACCCTCAGAATTCAAACCCTCTGTAGTGCAAACCAACAGCATCACGACCAGCCAAAAACCCACAATTTCCACTTCTAAAACTCTCCTTGACTTCAACTTCTTCAACATTTTAATATCCCTCTGTCCAATTGAAATTACAGCAGAGTCTGATAATCTAGAACCTGCCCAAAGCATAGACACCATTATTTTGTATTGCCAAAGAAACACATACATTCCATATATATCACCACAAACACCATCTAATTAAACCAGTCTCATTCATAAATCACCTGCCAGTACACATGAACTACATACCCATAAATGCATTTTCAGATATAAACCCAGAAGCCCAATAATCTTCTAAGGTGGACCAAAAAGCCAGTCTAAAAAGGATTACATGTAATCACTTATCCGTACAATTAGACAAACAAGTTGATAGAATCCAATGAAAAAGTCCCCAGATAATCTATCTAAGATAAAATCACTGTATTCAACTACTGAAAACAAGCAAAAACGAAAAAAAAATTTCAAAATAACTAAGGGCAAACACTAGTAAAGATAAAAGCCTGAAACGTACCTCTATTATAAAGTCCACAATCACTCATCAAAGAAGAGATAATAAAGGCAGCAACTGCACCACTTGCCAGTAACACCTCGACACCAACAGCACAAAGCGAAAACCAAAACCATTGAATTCATTAACCAAAATGAAGAAAAACTAAGACCAACCCAGTAAATATTTTCTCACAAATACTGGGGATCTACAAAGATTTGGGCCCAAAAATTGAAGACCAAAAACAAAAATATCCCAAAAGTGGAATGAACCAAAAAGGAAGATTTTTTCATTTTTATTTTTAATCTTTCTCGGGGTGAATGGGGAAGAGAGGAGAGCAGAGAGGTCTCGACTCTTGAGTCCTTTTGGCTTTTGGTTGAAGTTGTTATGGCCGACAAGGCATGGCATGCTCTCATATACACTTCATTTGGCTCTCTCTCTCTCCTGTCTCTATTACACGTTAATGTCGTGTTCTAGTAGATGGTTCTGTTGATGTTTTTGTTTCCTCTCTTTCAGTGCTTGAATAATGGTTCGTTTTTTAGTGTTCAAAAAGAAAATATATGGCAATGAGAGAAAAGATTGCGATTTGTTTGCTGATTCTTGATTGGGACAGCTCGGTCTGGTAGGTACCTATTTGGTAATTGCATATTTTTACACGGAAATTCTATATTTGTTTCTCTGCTTCACGTTCTATACAGTGCTCCAGAGATTCCCACTTCCTAACTTGCCATATCAGCACAAGAATATTCATGACTCATAAATCATGATCACATACGTACTGATATTTTGTCTATTCTAGCAGAAATTGATTAATTCAGTAGGTTGTTATAACCTTTACAATACTAAAATTCCTTAAAACAGTTTTGTGATGCCTCCACTTTGCATATTTAGAGGTGGGTATTGTTCGCTTTGGGTCGATTTATGCAATAAATTCAATTAAAAAAATAAAAAATTAATTTTAATTTATTGTAAGTAAATTTTTATTCGACTTATTACTGCTGAATTAAGCGTCCACCTGTAGTCCAATCAAGATAGATCTATTTTCAAATATTAAACAAATTACCATGCCGTCATTTTATATATATAGAATTAGAGCAAATTTGATCTACTTTTTAAACTGGCAGTGTGATGTCCTGCTTTGTACTTAAAAATTATAAAAAAAAATTAAAAGAAAATTAATCTCCGCCATGAATATAAAATAACTTATATCTTTAATAAAATAAATCTCTATAATACATGCGATAAGACTCAAATTTTCAATTGAAAAAATAAAGTGAAAATATATCCTACTCGAAGAACCAGTGAATTGCAGTTAATAGGATAGTTCCGAGTTAATCATTCACACAATATCACAGGATAAAAACAATATGAGATCGAGGAGTAGAATCTTATACGATGAGTCCAACCGCAGAGGAGTGAGGCCTTCAGTTGCCGAACGCAAAAGTAACATAAATGGCAGGTGACGAAGTCGTTTTAAATTTAGTTATGCATGACGGGCCCTTAATTTTAATTTTTGTTTATCATTCAATTAAAGTAATTATATTATTTTTGTTTAATTAGATATGGTGTGTTAAGGAGGAGTATAAGATGATGGGACACTGGTCTGTGGGACCTACATGAAAAAGGCCGCTGCAACTGTAGTTCGTCTTTATCATAGACAGTGTCCATCATGACCGTCATGATCCATCCATCCATAGATTTGGACCCACCAAAATGGGGTGAGAATGAGACAACCCCCTCCTGCTTTATGTCCACATCAGACGGTCCGTATTTTCCTTGCTTATCCATCAATCTGGCATTTAATAATCATACCATTTTTTCTTTTAAAAAAAAAAATAATCATACCATTTTTTTTTCGAGAGAAATAATCATAAAATCTTGAATTGTGAACCAATGGACCCAATTCAGTGTCTTTCAAAATTCTAATTGCATCACCATTAGTTACGTTTTATTTAAAGTGTTTCTGTTAATAATAGATAACAATTATATTTTTGAGATAATTGGCTCAATCTTTACGTAGTAATTTGTAGGTAGATTTTTTGTATTAGAATTCTCATATGGTAACGTCACATCTCGTAAGTTATATTTAGAATATATCTAAAATTTTGAAATTTATAATTATATTTTGTATGCGTGAAGTCGCGCACTAAATCAACCCTCATTATTATTGTGTTATATTTTTCAAAAAATTAAAAATGCGTTATTTTGATAACATTATAGCATTACCTTAATCTATTTGACTAGTTGGGGTTTGCTATCTATATGGGTTTGGCTCTTCTCCACTAAAAAGCAATTGATTTCATTTAGGCATTAATTGACCTATATTAGAAAGAAAAGCAGCAAAACAGAATTTCAAATTCACTTGGACACAATTTGCATTCAACTTTCTTTAGTCAACAGTGCATTTTTTTTGGTTCCCCCCTCCCTTCAGAAAGTTCGAGTGTATCTTGGATTTGTTCTCATCCATTTTTATTTTTTTTTTCAAATTGAGTTAAAATTAATATAACAATTAAAATTCAGAAGAATTTACTCCCAAGGAAAGTACAGGTTGTATAACAATTGATACGCCATCATTTCAAGGTAAAAGGCAACCTTTTTAACTACATAATTGCAAAGCATTTGTTTAATACTCCAAAAGCCCCTAGCTGGAGATGGGTCTAGATTCTTTCTAATAAGAAGAATCTTCTAGGATTTCCTTTTTATTCTTTTTATTGTAAGAAAATTAAGTAGATGATTTCACATATGGTATGGTTACTTTTAGATTGAGCATCGAATCAACGATTAAAATCTATTTGATATGGCCTCTTAATTAATTTTTAATTATTGATTAGAGTTCGGCAAAAAGTTTAACCGAATATTAAATACAAAATTAATTTTTTTTAATATTCAATAGCTATCAATAATAGTATAGTTGTGTTTTAGACCGAATGGATTGACATAATACAACTCATTTAACATTATTAAGCGAAGAAAAAGAGATTAAAAAGTTCAATCATCGAAGAATTTTTTTTTTCCTCTAGCATTTGGTCAACATTTTAAGCTTTTATAGTAAGATAAGATTAGGAGACTTTAATCACCAGCACTTGGCATCCTAATTATGTCCTTGGTAAAGGCTTTTGAATCATATATTCAGATTGATTCATTTCGAAGCATTTCTTTTGTCAATTTCAAGTAGAATAATAGTATTTTCATTATGAAAATGAACATCCTTTGACCCAAAATTTGAACACGCAAAAATTAAGAACTCTTGTTCCCTCTTATCTTCATATTAGAGCTGGCATTACCATAGAATAATTTTTTAAAAAATTATAATATTCACTTATTTAAATATGTATATATTTAGTAGATTATTAAATTATGAAATTGAACTATGTTTTCAAGTTATTGTGGAAACGTGTCACTGCCAAGCTGGGTTAGAATGTTTCTCTTTATTTGCAATAAACGAAATCGCAAATGATTTTGAGTTTTGCAATGCAAATTTCTAATAAATAAACAATGAAATTCGGAGCGTGCACTTAATGAAATGGGACAATCTTGGAAACTTCTTGCTAATCGATTTGAAGAATATTATCATTCACATTAAGATTAAAATCTAGAAGATTTTTATACTAAACCTGCTCACGATCGGAGGAATTAAAAATCATTTACACAGTTGATATTTCACTAGCAAATGACAACATACTCCTTGAGCAACTCACCTTGATATGAGCTAATGTGATTCAAATGGAGATCAAATTCTTAAGATGAGAATGATAATGAAATTCATCCATTTATTAATATACCTAAGGTGAAAATCATAATTATAATATAAGTAAATTATCTCTCGATAAAGTGGTGAGCACTTTCTCACTCTATTTTGAGATAGAGATTTGAAGCGAATCAGTGTTAATTATCTTCTAAATATTTGGAATTAGACTCAACTCTTTTCGACTAAAATACTTTTGCGTCTTCGTATAATTGATTTAGGAGATTTATGATAGTAGAGATTAATATATTACAATTTAATTAATTTATTAATAATTGAACAATCGATTTTAAAAATTTCTTCTACCAAGGATTTTTTTTTTTTTGCACGAGAGAGAGAATGGCATAAGAACATGTTAACAGAAGTTGGGGGCCCATTTATACATCCAGGCCCAAAATATATTATGTGCAGTGTTGTTAAATGAATGAAAAAGTAGTTATTGTAATGTAACGGACCGAATATATAACTCGTATCTTTAAAATGTTATTCACATTTTGCTGCTTCTAGTCATCTAATTATGACCTTTTAGATACCAACATAGAAATTATGTATATTCATTTCAAAATTTGCCAAACAAAATTGCCTATTTCACGCTGATTTCAAATTCATTGGGGCCTAATTGAAAATACAATTGAATTGTGTTTGTAGTAAAAGTCCATCAATTTGTATGATTTTAGGAGAATTTTGAATGTGAATATGAGGCTTTTTAGCTTGAATGGTTTCTTTTTTCCATGGACAATATCTATAAGGATTCTATTGTCTAATGTCTATGGCGCAAGTCTCACTAAGGGGAAGGACTCCCACTTTAAGTGGGATTAACCATTTGACATTAAGCGCAGGTCATCAAAAGGCAGAGAGGCTGATATTCACCAAGGGGAAAAGACCATTACTTTAAGTGAGATAATCAAATCAATTTGACATTAAGCTTGGGTAAAACTTAAGAGGGCATAAAAGCCGATACATGGAGAGGTATAATATGAATCCTCCAAATAACAATCTCGTACCTCGCCCAGATTTGCACAGGCAAATCCTATTATGCCATGTGTACATTGGCCTTAAATAATAAGACTGAGATATGCACCTTGCCTAAATTTATGTCATCGAATCCTATAGTGCCACGTGTCCATCACCCTTAAATTATAAGAAAGATAAAATTAACCAGGGACACACAGCATGAATCGTTTGTTTAAGTTTTTGGCTGGATTAAATAAAGAATGTGATGAAGTTCGAGGCAAAGTATTTGTAAAAGATCACCAAAGAGGCAAGGAGTCAAGGACATTCTATTATTTCATACACAGAGGTAGGCTTGAGAGAGCAATAATAGCCTCATTTTCCAATAAAAGTTGTTCTTAACAAGGGTAATTATTCAAGTAATTAATTAATTATATATATATATATATATAAATGTTCCAATCTAAAATTTTAAAGTGCGGGAACGTTTGGAAAAACGCATAAATCGTGCAGTTTAAGCGTTTTAAGTTTTAATCCTTTAAAATCTCTTAATTTTAAAATTTTTCTAAATATTTCCCGCACTTTATGATTTCAGAGCAAAATATATATGTGTGTGTGTGTGTGTGTGTAAATTTGATGTTGAAAGTTAAAAAAATCAAGATTGGTGCCTCAAATTCAATAATTTAATGCGTTTGATTCTATATTTCACGCACAACAAGTAGTATCATATAACAACATTTGAGACCAACCCCTAATCTAAGAAGCACACTTGTATAATTGTATGTACAATATATATCGTAATTATTAACGACGTAACTAACTTAGGGCAAGTGGGAACAGCTGACACTTAACTAAAAAGGTTCTCAAAAGTACATTCATCTTTAAAGCCTCTCCTTTCCCGTAAATGAAAGTTGTGTCTCCTTTTAATTATGTTCATTTTTTATAAGTGATCTCTACAAACAAAATTCAATTTACATAAAGTGTCACGCTAGTGCCATGAGTCCGAACGGACCATTCATTGTTACCCAAGAAAGAAATTGTCTCCACGCTCTCTGTTATATGTATGTGGGGCTGTTTGGAAACTGTATGGAAGAAAATGGAACGTGAGGCACTGACAGTTCACAGGCCACAAGCATATAAAAAAAAAGCACCCAACTTTTGTAAGTGTCCTAGTTGGAAGGAAGAGATAATGAGTCACCGTCGCAAAAGTTGGCAATGAATTTGTGAATATGCTGCTGTTGCTTCCCCATTTCGGACGTGACTCGTGTTTTTAAAGGATTCTCTTTTAACAAACAGGTTAAAGCAGATTAGATGGCCTACTCGCCAATGCAATGCCTACAACTCTATTAACTACTTTTGTCTCCTCATCTTTGTTAATGGAATTTCATTTGTCGTGCTATTAGTAGTCCTTAAAACTCTCGTTAACTAAATGTAATTAAAGCACATATAATATAGGTAGCAAAATTTCAAGTTAGAGAGTTGATAGGAGTAGATTTATGAACTGATTTCGATAGATTTTTATATTATCTTAATATATATATATATATATATATATATATAT